>BQNB010045719.1:5495-44120 GCA_026074375.1 Tanacetum coccineum | reverse complement strand
ATTCATATTCATCCTAGAAACATTTGATTTGTTTCGTGAATAACGAACTTTCGATTTATTCTCAATTATGTTCAAAGCCTCTCTAGTAGTCTAACTCTGTAAATCCGTGGTGGGGACATGCTCTAAGCATTTCCTTAAATCGTTTCCATGCTTCACTAAATGTCTCCTCGAATTTTTAGGTAAAACGAGAGATTTCATTTTTTAAGTGAATGGTCTTCGAGGGAGGGAAAAATTGATTCACGAATTTGTTCATGAGATTGCCCCAAGTCAAGATAGAATTAGGAGGTTCTTTATCGTACCAAACTCTAGCGGCTCCCTCGAGTGAATATGGAAACATCATGAGTTTAATCACATCATTCGGCACTCCCCTAAATTTCAAAGTCGAGGTAATCCTTTTAAAGTTGTTAATATGAGTATGGGGATTTTCCCTCTCAAAACCATGAAATGGGTTGGCTTGAACCAATTGTAGCAAATTCGTCTTAATTTCAAAATGATCCACATTAATTTCCTGTATGACGATAGCTTCTCCATACCCTTCTGTGGGTGCTTGAAGTAGCTCTTCCATTGTTCGATTATTCGCCATTGGTGCAACTTCAACGATAGTACGAAGCTCGGGTTCGACTATGTTTGGAGCACGTCTTCTATTTTGACGTCTCAGAATGGTTACGGTTGTATTATTTGGAAAATAGGAATTTCTAGTGCGCATGCACTACGCAAACAAACGAGGAGAGAAAATATATACACAAAAAAATATATTTTTGTTTCACCAAATAATTAACAAACTTAGGGTAACTCTTTAAGTGAAACTTGCAAGCAAGCGGGGGACGTAGTGGGAACGAATCGCCTTAAAAATGTTTGTCCCTTCGGGTTTAGAAAAACCCTCCTTATACCCACCTTATAGCTTATTTCACAAAAGAGGTGCGCCTTTTTCGTAAGTGACACAAGACGGTTACTTTTGAATCTTTGGATTGAGAACTTATTAATGGATATTCACAAATTCTCTAGTAAGAGAATTAAATTGCTTGTGTATTTTAGTATTTAAGAGACCACAATAAAAATCGAAAAATCCGGAAGAGCAAATATTTTTGTATTTTTTATTTATTTATTAACTTTTACATATAGTAAAAAGAAAAAGAAAAATATTTTTTACTTTTTTTAAAATTGATTTGGTCCAAACTACACACACAAACAAGTATGTGTAATTAAGAGGCAAATACAATTATAGTATAGTAGTATACGTATTCCAAAAGATTTAAGAAGATTGCTTTTCACCAAAGCAATCCTTAAAATCTCCTGGGTCGTTTTCCCTCGACGAAGTGTGAATAGACAATCGGTTTACTTTGTGATCGCGCAAGTGAATAATTCAAAGATTTGATTTGTTTTCTTAGTTCTACTCATAAAAACACGTAAAGCATGCAAAGAAAGTAAACGACTAAGCAATTAAGCAATTAAATATAAAAACGTTAATGAGTATTGTTAACATAAGATTCACCCTTATAACACAAGATCCGGAGGTATGGTAAAGTGAAAGAGAAATTGAGCCATATTATTAGAGAGAAAAGAGAAAAGATATGAGAAGTTGTATGTGTGGTTGAGAGAAAAGAGAAAAACACACACACACACTTTTACAAGTGTGAACTTCTTCCCCTCCATGGAAGTATGGAGGGGGTATTTATAGTCCCGGGCTTGACTAGCTAAACTAACCCGACACGACTATAAATGATAAATGTAATTCTGGATTAGTCACCATATTTTAGGGCTAACAATCTTCCCCCAATATGTGGACATACGGAATTACTTACAATGTTCCTATCAGGTACAAATACAACACAAATAAAGTCTTCCAAAGCGCTTCCAAAGCTGAAGATGTCTTCTCAGTTCTCCTGGTCTTGAAACTTGTACTCCAGCTTGGATCTTCAGTGTCTTTACTTGTACAGGAACCATTGTAGTATGCATGAGTTGGATTAACTTCCCCCCAACTCATACAACATGTCTTGAAAAGCTTTCTTCATAGACTCCTTTTTGTCGAAGTTTCTGAATCAGCTTCCCCCCAAACCAACATCCCTATCTTGAGCAGATTCTGAAACATTGATGTAGCTTGAACAATCTTCTACTTGTCATCAAAGTGCACAGCAGAATTTTATAGAAGTCAAACCACACTAACGACCACTGCTTCTTGTCATTAGGGCTTGGTGAATATTTGTTCGGGGGTGCATGCGAGAAATCAGCAACTGTTCTTCTCACGTTTGCAGAATACTTCACAAACCATTCTAAGTGAAGTAGTATACACTACTTCCCCCTGGAAGTTGACATGGTAACATCAAAGTCAATTAAGTCCCGAATGTACACATTTTCCCCCATGATGGTTGCGAACTCTCGGAAGCATCATTGTCGTGTACGTCTATATACTCGAGAAGTTCTTGTCATAAGCACAAATCTTGATATACAAAAGAATCATTACCCTCTTGACTTCACAAACCGTAAAGGAGTTGAAGCAAGAATCAAGAACACTTCTATATATGTATAATCAAGGTCTTGTGAATGAATGTCATCGAAGAACTTTGAAGATTTTGCTTAGACTGTGAAGTATCTTTGTCTTGGAATAGCACAAAAATACCCGTGAGAAGTGCTGATTACATCTCAACCTTTATACTCTCTGGCTAACTTACCAACCTCGTATTCTGTCAGCTATTGTAGTGATCACTTGGTGAAGTAAACCCGATATTCCAAACTTGAAACTGAAGTAAAATCCCCTAAATTTGTTACTTAATCTTGCACTATTGTTGATTGAAGAACGGTGCAGAAGAAAATCTCTAAGTACCTTATACCCAACATCAAAAGTATAAGAAGTACAACACCTCTTGAAATTATCCACATCGACATCTGCGTGTGACACTGAGTACTACAATGTAACTCCTTTAAGTGAATAAGTTTGTCCAGTCTTCATCCCAACCACCCATGACCGCAGTATGTGAAACTAGATGTAAATGCCAAGTCTTAATCATAACTGTATACGTTCAAGTAAGTCATCAATCGATAGAAAATAAAAGAATGTCTCGATGATGAATTAAGTAGACGCCTCTGTGAAATTCAACTTTAATCGCAAATAAGGGATACCAAATCTACTTCGTAATCACTTGTCATCGTAATCCGAATCTCTATCCGTTTTATCGTTTAAGTGAATCTTTCATATTGTTTTGTTGGGATTAAAGTGTTGTTGTCTGGTGGTGTGTTGTTATGGTTGATTGTGTCTTATGAGTCTCGATTCTTGATTGTGGTGTTTGTTTGTTATTCTTGTTTTGATTATAATATTCCCAAATTCGGTCATATACCCAAAGTCGGTCACATGCCCATTTTCGGGAAATTAGGTTTTCAAAACAAGGGTTTTCAATGGACAAAACGCAGTCTTCTTTAGACAAAACGCAACCAAGAAATGAAATGGACAGAGTCTCCCCTAGGCAAAATGCAATAAGGGTCTTCAATTAGGCAAAACGCAGAGGCAAAACGCAACCTTTCATAAACCAAAACGCAGAGCCAAAACGCAGGAACCAAAACGCAATAGGCAAAACACAGGACCAAAACGCAATAGGCAAAACGCAATACCCAAAACGCAGAGGCAAAACGCAGAGCCAAAACGCAATAGGCAAAATGCAATAGGCAAAACGCAATACCCAAAACGCAAAGGCAAAACGCAATCAAAACAGAGCCGCGCAGAGGCAGTCGGGGGGATGAAGGTCAGAGGAACGGCATGGGCCGAGAGGGTTAGAAGAGAGAATCATTCAAGACTATTTCCTGTGGGGAGAGATGCTACGAAATGGGATGTTAGAAGCCACCTAGTAATGATGGCAAGGGTAGGTTTCTAAAGCCCGAAAGACAAATCTTTAACTCCTTTAAACCATATAAAAATATAATACAAACAAAGAAGCTTTCTTTTGTTTTTGTGTTTCTTTGCTTTTTTTTCGAAACAAATTAAGCCCTATAAATTTTGAGCTTTATTTAACCCACATTATTCTTAGAGTAAACAACGACGGATTCCCGCCTATGATCTAGTGCCTATTGTTAACATAAGATTAATCCCTTATAACACAAGATTCCGTAGGTATGGGTAAGTGAAAGAGGTTTTTGAAGCCCATATTATTAGGATTTTGAGGGAAGGGAGGATAATGAAAGGTTGTATTGTGGTGTGAAAAAATGTGAAAAACACACGACACGACAATAGGGTATAGGTGTGGTACTTATTCCCTCCATGGAAGTATGGAGGGGTATTTATAGCCCCGACAGAGAGGACTACTAAACTTAACCCGACACGACTATTAATATAAATGTAATTCCGGATTATACCATATTTTTAAGGCTAACAGGTATATAAAGAAAACGCGACAAATAAGCAAGTATGTAAAAATTAAACTCTACGAACGTAAATTTTATTCCTAAACCTTCTAAATATTAAAAGAAAATTTTCAGAAAAAGAATTTTATTTTTTTGGTTTTTAATTATTTTTTTATGATTTTTTAAAGTTTTTAATCTAAATAAATGCACGAAAAATACTAAAGTTTGAATTAAAAATCTAAGAAAAATTCTAAAAGTTGCTTAACAAGTAAAGAACACAGGAAAAATACTAACTTAAAAGCAGCTTAAACAAATAAGCCAGGAAAAGCCAGATAAGCACTCGAAGTGCTTATATGAAAAAGGGGCCAAAAAGGTCTTAAATTTATTTTAGTTGCACCCTTAGACGTAAAAGTCCCAAGGGCGCAGTTGGTGTTGGTGTGTGGTATAAAAGGGTAGAGGTTGGGTAGAGGTCTTGGGTTCGAGCCTTGCTCACCCAAGACTTCCCTAATTTCCCCTTTTTTTATTTTGAAATTTTTTTGAACAAAGTTGTAAAACAGCTTATAATAAGCAATTTTTGTGAAGACAACTTTTTTCAATATCACAAATAAGCTAGAAAACAGCTTAACATCAAGACAGATATGACTTAACACTTTTAAGCTTTGATCCCTAACTTTAGAAACTTATCAACTAGATTAAGCTCAAGCCTGAGCTAATTAAGCTACAAACAGCTTAATACAAGCCTAATAAGCAATTCTGAGTAAGAATAAGGCAAAAACAATAAGCCATAAGCTAAAAGAAACAAATAAGCTATTTGGGTTAAAACAGCTAACCAAACAGTCTAATAAGGCAACTTTGAGCTTAATTTTAAGCAAGAAGATGGAACCTTATGGCTTAATGACTTACACCAACTTAAAGCTTATCCTATGAACTATCTAAATCAACACTTGAAAAGTATTTTGAAAATCAATTAAGCAATGAAAAGACTAATTGAAAAAGCTACTTATGCAGTTTACTTTATTTTTGGTTTTTGCAAAATTTATGAAAAGACAAAGTCTAAAATGCAGACTTAAAAACAGATGACTAAATAAGCTTTTAAATCCAAAATAAGCCCTAACTAATCTAGATTGGCCTATGAACTAAGTGTGCAATCAATTTCAAAGGCTAACTCTAACTCTAACTAGCTTATTTTTTGGATTAAAAATGGCCTTAAGGCTGTTTTTATTTGCTGATGCACTTGACACTTTTTATAATCAAATCTCAAAACAAACAATGCAGGCTTAAGGACCTAGTTTCTACACCTTTTAAACACCAAATCAAAGGCAAATTGATTAACAAAACCAGCAGAAACAAATTAAAGCTCAAATAGCATTATGAATCTGAGGTATTGACCTCAGATACAAGTAATCAACTCAAAAACCTATTAAAACTTGATTTTACCTAATAAAAACCTTAAATCCAAACCTTATAAACCTAAATATGAAATTTAAATTCAATTTTAAGAACCAAATGGCCTTTGACAGCACTAACTTGAGTTAGTGCTGTCTTGAACCAAACACCCCTTTAAATTGCTTAAATCCATATTCAGCTTATAAAACTAAGAGTTAAGGCTCAAAATAGCAATATTTCAACAATCAAATAAGCAAAAACAATAAGCTATTGACTAATGCTAAATTTTTTAGATTTTTAACTATATTTTAACAAATACTTGTAAACTAAGATTTAAACTAACAATTAAACTAAATAAGCATTAAACAACTATATTAAGCAGTAATAAGCTACTCTAAACAATAATAAGCAGACTAAGCAGATATTAAAGCATAAGATAAACAGATTCACTAGAACATTTAATGACAGCAGATTAATAGAAAAAGGAAATGAGATTGAGTACCTTCACCTCAGCTAAACAGAGGTAATTGCTCAAATTAGAGCTTATATGAGCAGCTTAAGCTTATAGCTTTAAGCTAGATCACTTTCACACTTAACCTAATCTAGTCCTAACTCCTGACCATCAGGAACTAATACCAAACTTGAATACTCATAGCAACCATCCAATTCCAAGGAGTATTCAAGTTTTTTTAAGAACTTAAACAGCTTATGAACAATTGAGCTTATGAAACAGTTTCATTTGGATTTTACAAATTTAAAAAAAAATGAACAAAAGATTTGAAAGTAAAACTAAACTTTTATTGATTACTTAAAAGTTACAATACGTTTGGAAAAAGAAAGGGTACAATAAGCTATAAGCTAAACATTGCTGAATTTTAAAAGCTAAATTATGCTAACAAAAACTGAAAAAGGAAAGAAAAAACTAGCTCTCTTCTAAGTGAATGTGAGGTGGTATTTATAGCTGGATTTGGGAGCCTTTGAGGTGGTTAGACGCTCCTCAAGATTCCAAAAGCATCTTCAATCTTGTCCATTGATCTCTAACTAATCATTGCTCCTTTAATTGTAGCCCTTGGATTGAGATAAGTCACACGGATTGCCAGCTTGGCAATCCCACCTTCTTGGAAGCCTTGTGTTTCTTTTGAACTAATTTTAGTGTAAAATCCCTCAATTGTTGTGTTTCTTTGGTGTATACGTGTCATTCCTTGTTGTCAGAAGGTGTCAGCTCAGCCAATCATTGGCTTGGATGACGTCTTTGCTTGCTGAGTTGGAGCTTAGCACTAGAATCTTTGAGCCACGTAGGTCGAGTGATTATCACGCTCTGGTTTTCTTTTGATTTTGGCGCGTTATTGGAGAAGAAGCACAGTGTTTTTGATTTAGGAATTGGACTAGTAAATGGGCCTTTCACTGTTTTATTTTATTTAGTATTAAGGACTAACAAAGGACTAACGAAGGACTAACAGTGTGATTGGATTTGGGACTTTTGGTGAAAATGGTTTAACATTCAAGGACCTTTTGCTAATTTTAAGGTTGTCCTTCACATAGTTGAACTCAAGGTTGACCATGTTGACTTAAGTTGACTCAACTGATAAACACCTAGCTCTTTTGATACTCATTTGTCTCGTGTTCGTTTTTGTCCGATTTTTGGCTCTTTTCATGTGATTCTTGTAATATCCATACCTACACATCATAAAAGACAAAATATACAATATACAAGCATAATATATTCATTTTTTTTTATCTTTTAAGGGTTATTTTGATATAAAACGGATAAGTGTTTTCACACTTATCAGAGTTTCACTTTACCTTGCTATATTAATAATGTTTGTTTTGACAATGCCCTTGTTGACTTAGGAGCTAGCGTTAGTGTTATGCCTCTCTTGACCTACCTTAACTTAGGATTAGGCGAATTAGCTCACACTAAGTTGACAGTTGAATTAGCAGATAGGACAGTGAAATATCCAAAAAGAATTGTTGAAAACGTACTAGTAAGAATTAGTAAATTTACTTTCCCTGTAGACTTTATAATTCTTGATATGCCCAAGGATATCAAAGTGCCCTTGATCTTTGGAAGGCCATTTTTGTCTACCGCCCATGCTAAGATTGATGTTTACAAAAAAAGATTACTTTAAGGGTCGGGGAAGAAAGGATTGTTTTCACAAGTGTTAAACCTGCTAGTAGTTTAATTAAGAGGGTCTACAAGCTAAGTTTGAGAGAAAGAATGGAACTTGATTTAGAAGCTAGGCTTATAGGAGAGACTCTGGTGTTAAATAGATCATTAGACCCTTTCTTAGAAGATTACATTGAAATAAATGATCTAAATGAAGCATTTAAGCTTAGGAGAAATCAAGGTGATGATTTAATGCCTACCATTGGGGAAGGTGAGGTAATTGAGGAATTTAGAACTAGGGATGAAGATCTTGATACTGGAATTGATGATTACCCTAGTTATTGCGACAATGATAAGAAAATCTACATAGACTGTGCCCACAACTTAAAGTTTTCAAGCATGATAGAATTTGAATTTACACACGTCAACTTCTTCTTGTTGTTGTACGTTAATGTGTTGTCCAAAAAGTTTCATAACTCTATTATGAAAGATAAGATGGTGTACAAAGGGGATAATGTTGTAGCACGAACTGCACACATATTTTCTGGAATTCTGTATGTGTGTTGTTCGTGCTAGGATTCAGACACTTTTTCAGCACACAGTCTTGCTCATAAACACAAATTAGAGAATCTACCTAGTAAATATCAGAGGAGTTTCTCATTCTAATTCTTTTTAAATTCCCGTATTTAATGTTTTATATATACAACGAGGACATTGTATAATTCAAGTGGGAGAATGGAATTAGAATGTTTACTTATCCTATTTTTCATACTAAAATGCTTAAATTATGCTCAAATTTAATTTTTTTTCAAGCATACTTTTGTGAAATTGCATGTTACATAACCCGCACACAATAACCCTTGTTAGATATTGTGAGGATTCAGCCTTTCCATTTCCAAATGTTTACCTAAATTCCACAAAAAACGAGTGCTGATGTGCCTGGTGAGTGTTTAGACTTTAGAACTTGGCTTGGTAATATCATCGAGACCGTACAAATAATAACTATTATGGATTTAATTGGAGTAACTTGTTTACATCGGCAAATATTTAAGATTACACCCAAATCGCCTTTCCATGTTGTTTATTAACTAACTACACCGGTTAGTTAACCTCCAGTTTAAACCCTTTTCCACTCTCATCTTTAGAGTGAAGATCCACTAGAACAACCCGTAGAGCCAATCCTTTAGGAATTACACCAACTATTTGTTTCGTTACACCCTTACACCTTAACCTACCCTGTTAGATTAAGTTTAATTTACAGTTGCTAGTTGCTTAAAGTGTAAAGTTTGTATTTCCCGAGTCTTGTGTCATTTTCTATCTTTGGTGCGGTTAGAAATTTGCACATTGCAAATGGGAATGTATATTATAGTCAAAACTCATGTGATTTTACTACCATCACAATTAATGGTGAGTCCGAAGAATGAAGAAACTATCGAAGGAATTATCCGAAATTATTATGATCGTGAAGATGGTGAAACTACTCCGAGTTTCGTATATAGTTAGATGATAAAAAAAATGAAAAAGAAAAAAAAATAGAAAAATCGCAATAAAAAAGAGAAGGAAAGTTTGAAGATAATCGTTTCGCAACTACCAAAGAAATTACACGAAGGATCGATGAGTTTTGACTACTTTATACATTTCCATTTGCAATGTGCAAATTTCTTCCCAACGGTACCAAAGATATAAAATTGACACAAGGCTCGGGAAATACATACTTTATACTTTAAGCAGCTAGCAACTGATAAATAGACTTAATCTAACAGGATAGGCTAAGATGTAAAAGTGTAACGAAACAAATAGTTGGTGTTATTCCTAAAGGATTGGCTCTATAGGTTTTTCTAGGGGTATCTTACGCTTAAGATAAGAGTAAATAAAAGGGTTTATACGGGGATTTAACTAACCAGTGTAGTTAGTGAATAAAACAACATATAAAGGCTTTGATACGCTAATAAAATATACTAATATATAATATTTCAACAAGAGCAATTAATAAAATTCCCTAAAGAAAATTCACTCTTTAAAAAATATATATATAATATATAATATACGTATGTTTTCCGGAAAGTATGATTCCCCGTGTCGTTTTCCTTACGATTTGAGAAATTGAATCCTCGCTTGATATTGGATACTGATTTGAATGGGTTCGAAGATTGATTGGGTTTTCTATAACTACTAATTAAAAACAATTAAAGCACTTAACAAATTACGGGAAACAGATAAAACGCGACAAATAAGCTAGCCAATAAAAAATAAGTCCTAAAAATGCAAACTAATTTTCTAAACCTAAATAAGGATAAAAGAAAATTTTAAGAAAAAGGAAAATATTTTTTTTTTGAATTTAATATGCATTAAAAAATATATTTAAAACTAAATAAATCCTAAAAAATATAAAAATCAGAAAATAATTGAAATTATATTTTTCCTAGGTAAAATAAGTAAAAAGAAAATTTTTAGAAAAAAGAATTATTATTTTTGGCTATTTAGATTTAAAGATATGATTTAACCGTACCTAGATAAATTCATGAACATTTTTATTGATGACATCTTGATCTACTTAAAGAGCGAAGAAGAGCACGCAGAACACCTTAAGTTAATTTTGGAGTTACTTAAGAAGGAGGAATTGTACGCCAAGTTTTCGAAGTGTGAATTTTGGCTGTCGAAGGTACAATTTCTTAGTCACGTGATTGATAGTGAGGGCATTCACGTGGACCCGGCTAAGATTGAGTCAATCAAGGATTGGGCATCACCTAAGACTCTGACAGAGATTTATTAATTTCTAGGTCTAGCTGGCTATTACCGACGATTTATCAAAGGTTGCTCAAAAATTGCCAAGCCTATGACGAAGCTGACACAAAAGAACGTGAAGTTTGATTGGAGTGAAAAGGCAGAAGCTGCATTTCAACTGTTAAAGCAGAAATTGTGTAGTGCACTAATTTTGGCTTTACCTGAAGGTAGTGAAAACTTCGTGGTTTACTGTGATACTTCTCGTAAAGGATTGGGCGCAGTTTTGATGTAAAGGGAGAAGGTCATAGCCTACGAGTCACGCCAACTTAAGATTCATGAGAAGAATTACACTACACATGACTTAGAGCTTGGAGCTGTAGTGTTTGCTCTCAAAATGTGGAGACATTATTTGTACGGCACGAAGTGTGTTGTGTTCACTAATCACAAGAGTTTGCAACATATTCTAGATCAGAAAGAGTTAAACATGAGACAACGTAGATGGTTAGAGTTGTTGAGTGATTACGACTGCGAGATACGTTATCATCCGAGGAAGGCGAACGTGGTGGCGGATGCCTTGAGCTGAAAGGAACGGATCAAGCCACTACGAGTTTGAGCTTTGGTTATGACGATTAGTCTGAACCTCCATGTGCAAATCTTAGAAGCTCAGGTTGAGGCGAGAAAAGAGGAGAATCATGGAACATAATATCTGTGTGGTATGATTGAGAAGCTAGAGCCGCGTACTGATGGAATGTTGTGCTTAAATGGGAGAAGTTGGATACCTTGTCGAGGTAATTTAAGAGAGTTTATTATGCACGAGTCACATAAGTCAAAGTATTCAGTAACACTACCTGGATCGTAACAATATGTACCAAATTTTAAGAGGAGCAATATGGGGCCGGAATAATGAAGGCTGAGATTGCCACCTACGTTAGTAAATGTTTGACCTGTGCCAAAGTCAAGGCCAAATAACAAAAACCATCCGGTTTGTTGGTTCAACCCGTGATCCCAGTATGGAAGTGGGAGAACATTACTATAGATTTCGTAACTAAGTTACCAAAAAACATCAACTGGACAAGATACAATTTAGGTAATTGTTGACCGACTCACAAAATCTGTTCATTTCTTACCAATGAAGGAGACCGACTCAATAGAGAAGTTGACGAGACAATACTGGAAGGAAGTAGTCTCGAGGCATGGAGTACCGGTTTCGATCATTTCTGATCGGGGCAATAAATTTGCATCTCATTTCTGGAGATCGCTGAACAAAGCCCTAGGTACTCAATTGGATATGAGTACGGCTTACCATCCACAAACTGATGGTCAAAGTAAAAGAACCATCCAGACTTTAGGGGACATGCACTGCTGCTAGTGTGATGGATTATTGGGAAAGGTTGGATAGACACCTCCTTGGTGGAGTTTTCTACAACAACAATTAATCACACTAGTATCCCAAGGTTGCACCGTTTGAAGCAAATCTCAACTGCCGAAAATGTAGATCGCTATATTGTTTGGGGCTGAGGTTGGAGACGCTCCGCTCATTGGTTCTGAAAAAGTTCATGAAACAACTGAGAAGATCATTCAAATCAAAAAGAGAATTTAAGCTGCCCGAGATAGGCAGAAGAGCTATGCCGATAGGAGGCGTAAGCCATTAGAATTTGAGGTTGGAGACAAGTTCATGTTGAAAGTGTCGCCATGGAAAGGGTGATACGTTTCGGCAAACGGGGGAAGCTGAACCTCGTATATGGGACCTTTTAGGATTATTGCTAAAGTGGGAAAGCTTCCTTATTGACTTGAACTTCCAGAGCAATTAAGCCGAGTTCATAGTACTTTTCATGTTTCTAATCTGAAGAAGTGTTTCTACGAACCCCTAGCTATTCCGTTGGATGAGATCTAGATTGATGACAAGCTTCATTTCATTGAAGAACTAGTTGAAATTATGGATCGGAATTAAAAAACGGCTAAAGCAAGCCGCAATTCCAAATAGTGAAGGTCCGATGGAATTTTGTGACATGGCCCGAGTTTACTGGGAGCGTGAGGACACATGAAGAAAAAGACACCCTCATCTTTTCCGTTCACCCTAAACCCCGAAAAGACGTCTTAAGTTTTTGAGGAAAAGCTTCTTTAACGGGGAAGAGATGTCCACACTCCGAGATTTCAGGTTAACATATTAAACTTTTCCGACAATTGTTTTGACTTTTATACGTTACGTTTGAAACCAGGCGGTTTTACGGGAAGAAAACCTGCCGTAAATTCTGAATAACGTCATCGGAACGCGTTCCTGGCATCGAAATTCATTAGTTTAAGATAATATATGAGTTTTTTATCTTTCTAAGTGTTATGTGAGTTAAACGATCCTCCCCCGAAAATTATTTTTACGATTTACTGTTAAATTTGCTTTTTTCGCGTTTTTGACTTAACGGAACCTCGAAAACTTGAAATCTTTTCGTGTAAACATAGTTATCGTCCATCTCATATTCTTAAGTGAAAATTTTCGTTCATATCCCTCCCCCTCTATACATTAGACGCCCAAACCCAAGGCAAATGCACCATAAGTCTTGAAATGAAATAAATGGCATCTTTTCTTGAACTTCCCATGCATGTGTATGAAAGTGACACATGCGGGAGTCTATTTCATGCACACTCAAAGCCGAACATAAACTCCATCCATCCAATCAAGACAAATGCATTTCTTACACACTTTTTTACTTGACATTTTGGACCAAGATTGACTAAGCTTGAGCCTAAATAATGAACCAAGACTCAAATTTTGAACCATGATGGTCCTTGTGACCTAGTTTCGGCCAAACCATACACACACACACCCCTTTGGTGTGTGTTGGTCACTTATACTCTTCTTGACAAGTCAAAAACCCTATCTCTTGGCCTATAAATACATACATTTATCATAACTTAGGGTTTTCATTCATAACTCTCTCTTTTTCTCTCCTCTTGCTCACAGCACACACATACATACATATACTTTCCATAGTTTTGATTTCTTTCAAGATTTACTCATTCCAAGTTCATTTCTAAGAACATCTAAGGTATTTATTTGAAGTATTAGTTATTTGGTTTAAAGGTTTTTCTTCAAGATCTAAGTTAGGGTTTCAAGATTTGTTGTTGGGTTGTATAGATCTATTATTTTGGGGTATAGATCTATTATTTTGGGGTATAGATCTTGTGATTTCTCTACTTGTTCTTCATTCTTGTAAGTATCTTGATTCTTGCTTTGTGATTTTTCTTATGTTCTCCTTATATGTTCAAGATCCATACATCCATATGTTGTGTTTTAATTTTTAAAAAGTTTTAAAGACAAGATTTCATAAATAATGATACTACTTTATTTTAATAGTTAAATATTATTTTCTTGGTGAGATGAGAGTTGATGAGTATTGCAACAATAGAAATGAATAGATTAGGTTAGATTTAGGTGTGGTTTTGTTGTGGATTAGTTGTGAATAGAGATTATGCTACATTAGACACTATTGTGAAGTTTGGGTGGATTTTGGTTGTGTTTTTGACAAAAAGTGCTTGATGTCCCGAATTTGCTTTGGGGTTTTGATCGACCTAAAAATGTTCTCATTAGGCGTAAAAGTAGTTTTTGGAGAGCTCGTTTTGAATAGATAGTTTTTCATATATCGCATATTAAAATTGGATTTAAAACGGCCAAGTTATAGCCAAATAAAACTTGAAATATTTTTCGACAAAACCAAGTGAATAGCGTGCTGATGTGAATAGTAAAATGAATTTTAGGACACTTTCGGATATTTTTGGACTTTCTAAACACTAGCAAAACATATAGTAACACATACCTATTGATTAGTATCATTTAAAGACGCCGTTAGCATATTTTGGGAAAAACGATAAAGTTACTAAAAATAGTAAGTTTGGTAAGAACTTAGCGGAACAGACTTAGAAGTTAAGTAATCAAGGCTAGTTAGTGCGTTTTGAATTATGGAAACTTAATAAATATTGGGGACGGTATTAACGTTTTGAAACTAAAAAAATTCCTAAAATAGAAACTTTCTAAAAATAATAATTTTTGGTTAAACGCCGAAACTTAACGAAAAACTATATGATTTCATTTCATCATGTTTTGTTAAACAAACTAAAGCAAACACACATAGATGTGTTTTGGTAATGAACATATTGTGCAATTCTTGGCATACTTTCTGTGTTTCTGAGACGCGTTATTATTCGTCGCGGCTAGATTTCTATATCATCTTTTACTTGCGTGATTTTCATTTGCTCATCTTGCTAAGGTGAGCTTATAGCCCCATGTAGTCACTACTTTTACTTTACTATTTTGGGGTGAGAAACATTGCTTGTTTTCAAACTATGGACACAGTTACTTTACGTTTCTTTTTCCTGATTACGTGTTGCCTAAGTAGCGAATAGACCACTAATGCCCGAACTATCATGAACCGCTAATTTCTTAACCGACCGTACTGGTTAAGTGAGCGTGAGTGTTATAAATAGATATATTGGGACTGATTATCCCTATCTGGGTAAGTAGCGCTTACTAGTTTTGGAGGTCCGAACAAACGGATATATACCATGTGGGAATGTCAATAGGTGATCTTGGTCAGATACCTTTAGGGCGTGGAATACTATTTGGCATATAAAATGCTTCTTTTTAAATTGAGCTTCGGTGTCATGAGCTTAGTGCAACAGTAAATACATTCTTTTTATGTGAAGTTGTATCTGTTATAACTGTCACGTACGTACTATGAACTTGTGGTCCACTTTTAATATTAAATTCAAACCTATGAATTCATTCAACTTTATGTTGACCATTTTAGCATGATTTTCTATGGTGCTTAGTTGTGGATGTCTTTGCTTGCTATTTGGTGTCGCTATGCATTGGGCCGATTTTCAAGAAACGCTATTATCTACTGTTGAAACATCGTTGTCAATTTCTAAAACTTTTATTCGCTTCCGCATATTTTTTTTAAACTTATGTCAAACTTTAACTATTTTAATTAATGCAATGATGTTGGATTTTTAAACGTACCCTTAGAGGTCGTTCTTTGTATCTTGTGTGATGTGTATAATGACGTCACGCCCCCGGACACGTGTATTCCGTCCAGGCCCCGTTTAGGGGTGTGACAGAATATAATAGAAAAACTACCGTATAGTTAGACAATGACTAATAGACTCACCATACTTTGTTCGCCATACCAGAAATGCTAAAAATAAGTTCTTACAAATTATTAATCAAATGGAAATAAAATAATTATAAGTTAACGAGTAGATGGCGTCCTAAAATGAATGCAATAAAATGTTGAAATAACAAATGCAGAATTCTTGTGAATTAGGGATTATGAGATAACTAGAAATCCAAGTTTTAGCATAATCATTTACAATAAAAGAGCCACAAATTCAAATGCTTGAAACACAAGTTACATATAAAAAACTCCAGAACCTATTATTGACTACTTCAAATCTTTAATAGCATCAAGCTCTTGCATTCCAAGTACCCTACTGATGCATCAAAACAATAAGTGAGTACAAGATAGAGGTCAATCCAAGATAGAGTCAACGTACAAACACAACAAAGTAAACTAAAAGAAATGTAAATCATTCATTCTGATTTAGAAATAGTATGTATTTATTACACTACAAACTTTTTGACTTCATCTGGCAGTAGGACATATATTGAATTAGAATATTCCCAACTGAGTTCGGCTACAAGACATTAAAACATGGTGTTTAGATAAGTGGACAGCTGCATCAACAACCCATGACCCATAACACATTTTAACATGCAAATAACTTAGTACCCCATTATGACACTAAAAATTAGAAAAAGAAAAAGGGGTAAATTCTTGTCAATCTAGACATCTAGCTTAAGTGTCACATGTTTTGAAATAATGTTAATGAAATTCATATAGGTCATTTTTGACAGAACTGTTGAGTAGGTTGTAATCTTAATAATAGAATAAAAGTTTCACATTTGATGTCACACCCCGACTAAGGCGGAAACACGAGGCGTGACAGAGGATTGATCGTCATAACACATGGTGACAATATAGAGAACACTAAAATGCATACCAATTAAAGTGTCACGACGTCCTCTGAACACAAGTGGAACCTTGTGTCGTGACTAGTCGATTCACATTACATAGTCAAATTAATTACAAAGCCAAACTCCCAACTTGGAGTAACATAAGTCTAAGACGATTCAAATACATAACCATAAATGAAATATCCTAAATGCAGTCTGTTAAGAAAGATCCACACGGGATACTCTTAGGTCTGCTAAAGGCCTTCTATCATGACTTCAACGAGCATTCTCTTCACCTGAAAATGATACTCGAAAAGGTCAACATAAAGTTGGTGAGCTCGTAGGTTTAGAGTATAAACCCAGTTGATGTGCCAGAGTTTGAGTAGGATAGTTGTGCAATATAATAGCAGAGTGCAATCAGTGTACATAGCAATCCAATAAACATCACAGAAATCATAACAATTAGATCATACCGACCATTCGTCAATGTTCCAAGCGCTTATAGTCCTCTGCACCTAACGCCTACCAACTGCAGCTATATAGGTCGGAAAATAGTGCTTAGTTTTAGTTATGTACCCCATAGCATGCATGAACATATACAGCAACAATCACATACGCAATTATAGGCACATAGCATTGTCCAAAAGCATAGAATTAGTTTTTAGCACATATGTAAAACAGTTTGAAATAGATTTTGAGTATCATTTTCCCCCAAGGAAAATAGTTTGAAAAGTGGGGCTACGAGAACTCACCTTTAGCAAGGATGAATAGTAGCTGAGAAAAAGATGGTCAAACGACGTACAACGGCTTTCAGGCACGAACTAGCAATTTTTCCGACTCAGAAATATGTTTGAAATGTGCATATAAAGTTGATGCATAAGAGCTTTGAAAACGTATTGTATTACTGTTTTTAGCATTATTGGTTGTGTGGTGGTTGATGATTTAAACTTGAAAAAAATATGTCTAAGTATGTATTGGGTATTACATACTTATACTATGTAAAGAAAATAGTCAAGTAAAGAAATTAAGAAGTAGATAAATAAAAGGTAAGTAATTAAAATGGGAATTGATTGGCACACATCAACATTTGATTGAGACACTCCAATCCGTGCAATGAATACTTATACAGTCTTTAAGATTGTGTTTTATTAGTTTGTACATTGAGTGTGCAAATCAAATGTTGGAGTGTGCAAATCATTTGCCAATTAAAATAGGTTTCGTAAATTCATTCGGCAACCCTAAATTATCTTGATTAAGTATATAAGTTATAAACATTGACACGTTTTAATCATACGAAATGAATAGTAGGACTTTTATAATTTATAAAATTATAAAATATATTTTTCGTCCTTTAGTCGATGTATAAAATAATAATATATTATTATTTCGTCTTTTTGTTGGATTTTTAAGAAAGTAGGTTTTAGTAAAAATATTCTAAGTATAATTTTTTATAAAATTTCGGCATGACCCGTTTGCTTATAAAACACTTTCCAAGGTCTTAAACCTTATTTTCAAACACTTTCCCCCAAATAAATCAATTTCTGACAAAATGCCAAAATTTACGTTTTCGTAACGCTTTATCAAAACACATTTCTCCAAACGACTATTTTAATGATCTTAATATATATACAAGTACAAATCGTTTTAAAAAACCATTTTAAACGTTCAAGATGATTAGTTTTTCGCTTATTGGGCCTTAAGGCCCAATATTAGTCCAAAATCCTTATCCTTAGTTTATAAATACAAAATAGGCCCAATATCAAAAGTCCAACAATAAAAATAAGCCAAAAATTGCTAAAGTCAAATAAGCAAATTGGTAAGTCAACGAAATAAGCCTTGTAGTCAAATAATCCCTAAGCCGCGAGCTTAATGGGCTCATTTTGGAGTACCCGGCCCAATGACTACAACTAGTTTTTTAACCTCTTAAACCAATATTTTTCGACTAAGAAAAGCACTATCAATGAGTTGAAAAATAAGTCAAACGAAGGAAACCAAAAATTAGCCGAAGCCTATTGGGCCTTAGTGGGTCGTGGCATGTACAAGTCCAAACAAACATTTTTGTAAACATACAAAGTCCAAAGTAAAATCAATAAGTTATAAGATATGGAAATAAGCACTTTTGCTATTAAAATAAGCTAAACAAAAGCCACGAAAATAAGCCAAAGCTCACGAGCCCAAGCCTAAGCCACGGTTTGGGCTTGGCTTGTTGGGTCGTGGCCTTATAAGCCCAAAATAAGCTATACAAGCTTATTATTAAGCCGTTAAGCTACGAGTATTTTTAGTTATCAAAATAAGCTACAACAATAAGCTATAAAAATATGACGAAAGTTGTAAATGACTAAGATCACTTTTCTTTTGTTTTCCTTTGTTGCCGAAACCAAAAAGCCCCAAAATAAGCTTACCAAAGCTTATTAATAAGCTAAATAAGCTTTAAACTTTTATGCGCTAAATTTTATTTCACCAACACAACCAAAAAATAAAAATGATGTTTTTCCATGTTTCCCTTTTCTTTCCTTTCGAACCAAACGCACCCTTGTATATCATTTTGTAAATTTTAGCTTTTGATTTTTAGAAAATGCATTGTACAACTAGCATTAATGCATCATTAGACTACTAAAAGTACAAAGATTTGTAAAATTTAGAGACTTACAAAGTAGGGTTTTAAGATGAGATTAGAGCTTAACCAACAACCCAAACGTTGTTTTTATATACCCAAACACCAAATAGAATCAACTCGAATGAGTTTAAGCTTGCCTTTCTTCCCAAAGCGTACTACACCTTTCCAAGGCGACACTTTAAGCAGGACATGATCACCTACATTAAATTCTAAGTGTTTCTTATGTTTGTCGACATAGCTCTTCTGACGATCGCGTGCAGCTTTAAGTCGATCCCTAATCTGAGAGATTTTCTCGGTAGTTTCTTGCACGATCTCATGTCCAATCAATTGTACTTCTCCCGCTTCTCCTCATAGGATGGGTGAATAGCACTTCCTCTCATAAAGTGCTTCAAACAGTGCACATCTCACGCTAGAATTATTGCTGATGTTGTAGGAGAATTCAACCAATGGAAGATAAATGTCCCAACTTCCTTCGAAGTCGATGACGCATGCTCTGAGTATGTCTTCCAAGGTTTGAATGGTACGCTCACTTTGACCATCATTCTGTGGATGGTATGTCGTACTCAGGTCTAAACATGTTCCTAATGCCTCTTGCATCGATTGCCAAAATCGTGACGTAAAGCGACTATCTTGGTCGGATATTATGGATATTGGCACACCATGCCTTGCCACAATTTCATTAAGGTATAGCCTAGCTAGTCTATCCATCTTATAGTCTTTACAAATGGGTAGGAAATGAGCAGACTTAGTCAATCGGTCCACAACGACCCAGATTGAATCATGCCCACTTTCGGTCCTTGGCAGTTTTATGATAAAGTTCATGGCTATTCTCTCCCATTTCCACTTAGGAATCTCAAGTTTTTGCAATAAGCTGGATGGCCTCTGATGTTCAGCCTTAACCTTAGAATAATTCAAGCACTTGTTAACATACAAGGCTATGTCTTTTTTCATCCCTGGCCACCAGTACATATCTCTAAGATCATAGTACATCTTATCAGCTCCTAGGTGTACAGAGTACCTTGACTTATGTACTTCATCTATTACCAGGGTTCTTATATCTCCTGTCAAAGGAACCCATATTTGATCCATGTATTAAAATGCTTCATCCCTCCTACGCTCCATCTGTTCGTCTAGCCCTTTTAGTATTTCTGCTGGTGCATCGACAGCCTCAGATGCTTCATTCTGAGCCGCTAGTATCATACCCTTGATACTCAACTGAATGATCATGTTAATAGCTCGAAATCTCCTAGGCTTAAATCTCTTCTTCCTACTTAGTTCATCGGCCACTACATTTGCCTTACCAGGGTGGTAGCGAATTTTGCAGTCATAGTCGCTGAATAGCTCTATCCAACGACGTTGACGCATATTCAGCTCTTTTTGATTGAAGATATACTGAAGACTCTTATGGTCGATATATATGATGCTCTTTGTTTCGTACAAGTAATGTTTCCAGATCTTAAGGGCAAATACAATTGCACCTAGTTCCAGATAATAGGTGGTGTAATCTTTTCGTGAATCTTCAACTGTCTAGAGGCGTAAGCAATCACTTTGCCCCTTTGCATCAGTACACACCCATTCCTTGGCATGATGCATCACAATATACCATGAAGTCTTTTGGTCCATCGAGGAGTGCTAGAACAAGTGCATTACACAACTTATCCTTCAAGGTTTGAAATGCCACCTTTGTTTCATCACCCCAGACATACTTCTTGTGTTTCTATATCAAGATGGTAAGTGATTTGGAAATCTTAGAAAAGTTCTTGATGAATCGCCGGTAATATCCTACTAGACCTAAGAATGACCAGACTTCTATCTTACTGAGATCTACATAAATGCCATCACTGTTAACCACGTGTCCAAGGAACTGCACCTCTTGCAACTAGAATTCACACTTTGAAAACTTTGCGTACAATTTTTCCTTCTTGAGCAGGTCTAAGATTAACCCTAGGTGCATTTCATGTTCCCCCTTTGTCTTTGAGTATATCAAAATGTCATCGATGAACACGATAATAAATTTTTCTAGGTAAGGTATGCATACTCGGTTCATGAAGTCCATGAATACCGCTGGTGCATTCGTCAGACCAAAGGGTATTACTGTGAACTCGAAATGTCCATATCGGGTTCTAAATGCGGTCTTTGGAATGTCATCCTCGTGCACTCTCAATGGATGGTATCCGGACCAAAGGTCTATCCTGGAAAAGCATCATGATCCTTGTAATTGGTCGAATAGGTCGTTGATTCTTGGGAAGGGATAATGGTTCTTGATGGTCAGTTTTTTCAACTCTCTATAGTCGATACACATCCTGAAAGAATCGTCCTTCTTCTTGGCGAAAAATACTGATGCTCCCCATGGCGAAGAACTTGGTCAAATAAACCCTTGTCCTGGAGTTCCTTGAGTTGGTTCAACAACTCCTCCATTTTAGTAGGTGGCAAGAGATAAGGATACTTCGCGATCGACATTGCTCCACGGATTAGGTCGATACAAAACTCAACTTCTCGGGAAGGAGGTAATCCTGATAGGTCGTCAGGGAATACTTCAAAGAAGTTTCGAACGATGGCGATGTCCTTTAGTTTTGGCTATTCTGATTTTGTACTCATAAGACGTTTCACCTTCTCTTCTGGCCATTCTTCATATACCCTAAGCATCTCACTATGTGGTAGTGGAATTCAAACTACCTTCTTATGGCAGATGATTTTGGCCCTATGTCTAGACAACCAGTCTATTCCTATGATTACGTCAAAACTTCCATGTCCAAACAGTATTAGGTCTATGTCAAAGGTATGTCCTTCTATTTCCAACTTACAACCACGTATAATCTTATTGATCTTTACTAGTTGTCCGCTAGCTATTTCAATTTCATAACTAAAACCTAGACTATTGGGCTCTATGTCTAACAAAGGCACGAAGGTAGTGGAAACAAAGCTATAATCGGCACCAGAATCAAATAGCATTGTAGCATAGTGGTTGTTTATAGAGAACGTACCTGTCATAATGTTCGGGTCTTGGTGAGCTTCCTCTGCTCCCATCACGAATGTTCTTCTACGTGCCGGATTTCCATTCCTCCCACGACCATAACCTCTCTCAATAGCCATAGCTTGATTTGTACGATTTCCTCCTTGTCCTGGTGCTCGGTTTAACCTAGGGCATGGTGACTTATAGTGATCATTGCCACCACACTCATAGCATGCCTCACGAGCTGCTGTCGGGTTTCTGGCATTCAGTAGGTTCACCATCCTAGGCCCTGCCCTACAAGTCCAGTGCAAAAATACCCTAAGCGGTTCATCATACACATACGACAAGGCGTCTCGGGGATATGGTAGAAGTTGTAGTTTGTACATTTGGGTGCCGAACCCGTGTACTCTTTCTAACAGGGTTGGTGATTGTGGCAAACACTTTTCCTAGTCTACGCTCTCCTTAAATGTGTCATTTCTTGACATCCGCTTCCTTGCTTGATTGACTCACCACATTCCTTTTCAAACGATCCATTCCCACCGGGGGCTCAGTTGCTGACACCATCCCACAGATTTATGGAGCAAGACCATAGATGTACCTTTAAATCCTTTTGGTCTCAGGGGTAACCAAGTGAGGGACTAACCTAGCAAGCTCATGGAATTGATCAGTGTATGTTGAGTGACCAGCTCCAACCATGGCGTGATTCCAGAACTCCGTTTCCAACCTTTGCATTTCGTTGCTTGAGTAGTACTCTTCTTTCATCAATGCCTTAAAATATTCCCACATCATGCCCACTACGGCTTCACGGCTACTATTCCTGACCTCGGAGTTCCACCATGTTAGTGCTTTACACGGTTAGCGAACCAGCAGAAACTTGAAACCTTTCTGGTTGTCGTCCACACCACTTGATAGTCTTGTACTGCCTCCGTTTTCTCAACCCAGCGGATGTAAGCTACCGCGCTACCCTTACCATCAAATTACTTTAGCTTGCATGCCACAAAGTCCTTTTATGAACACCCATTCCTACCGTTACCCACGTTGACATTCCTATCATCCTCATGGATGCTGTCATCAACGGCGTTGTCATTTTGAATCTTGATGTTCCTTTGATTGCTAACGTGATCACCTACTTAGGCGACTATAGTAGGAAGTCATTCTTATAATTGTTGAGCGATGACAGTAGAAAATTCATGGACTTCGTCAACGCCTCCATTCGTTTTGTTACCTCAGCCACCTCCTCTGCCTCCTTGATCACCAGTTCGTCCACCAACTCTACCTGTTTGCTATCCAGTTCTTTCACCTCCTTTACCAGTTTGTCCACCCGTCCTTCCACCTTGTGTTTCAGCGGTAACTAGACTATCATTGCTGTGTTGTTATTAATGGAGCCATTATCTACACGAGGGAGGATACATGTAACATTAGGTTAAGGAAGGGAGATTTCGCATATAGACGGCCCTAATATACTATTGATCGAATCGCGGGCTAAGGTGTCAACACCGATTTGAGTGAGCATGATTGCTAAGTCCGCGTGGGTCGTGATGCATCTATAATTAAGTTGGCCACCATATTTATATATGCATCCTTTCCCAGTTATACTCATTATCTAGCTTACACAGCCCAATGATTGACTTATCTAAGAAGATAGACGATAGACGATAATTACTCGCAAAAGCAAGTATAAGCGAAGACCGCATACGTAGATCCTATTATGCAAGCTATATAAAGGTTTCTAGGTTATAGTCTAGGACAAACCACCTAGTTTTCTATAACCATTAGCTCTGATACCAATCTGTCACACCCCGACTAAGGCGGAAACACGAGACGTAACGGAGGATTGATCGTCATAACACATGGTAACAATATAGAGAACACTAAAATGCATACCAATTAAAGTGTCATGACACCCTCCGAACATCAGTGGAACCTTGTGCCGTGACTAGTCACATTACATAGTTGAATTTATTATAAAGCCAAACTCCCAACTTGGAATAACATAAGTCTAAGATGATTCAAATACATAACCATAAATGAAATATCCTAAATGCAGTATGTCAAGAAAGATCCATAAGGGATACTCTTAGGTCTGCTAAAGGCCTTCTCTCATGACTTCAACGAGCATTCTCTTCACCTAAAAATGATACTCGAAAAGGTCAACATAAAGTTGGTGAGCTCGTAGGTTTAGAGTATAAACCCAGTTGTTGTGCTAGAATTTGAGTAGGACAGTTGTTTAATATATTACGAGTGGAAAAGCAGTAGTAACATAAAAATCTAATAGAGACATCATAGAAATCATTAGCAAGTAGGTCATACCGACCCATTTATCAATGGTCCCAAGTGCTATAGTCCCACCGCAACCTAACGCCAACAGCCTGGGAGCAAATATAGGTCAGCAAATAGTGCTTAGTTTTAGTTATGTACCCCATAGCATGCATGAACATATACAGCAACAATCACATATGAAATTTTTGGCATATAGCATTGTCTAAAAGCATAGAATTACTTTTCAGTACAGATGTAAAACAATTTTTGAAATAGATTTTGAGTATCATTTTCCCCTAAAGAAAATAGTTTAAAAAGTGGGGCTATGAGTACTCACCTTTAACAAAGATGAATGTAGAAAATCGAACACACAAATATGCAAATTAATCTAAGCTACACTAAACTAAAAATACTAAGAAAATAAAAATTAAACAACTTCACTACCCGACAACGGCGCCAAAAAGTTGATGTGTTGCCGTTGTAGGTTATAATTACCTAATCAAGTTTTACTATTTATATTTTGCCGACTTAACCTAAAACAACACTTTAACGGGTAGTGTACCCGATTAGTTGTAGTTTCGTTGGTAAGTAAGGTGTCGATCACTAAGAGTGAGAGCGTAATTCCTAAGTCTATCAGTATTTTAATTATCTAATCTATGTTAAACCTATGCTAAGTTAAACCTACTCCTAATTCTAACGGGAAAGGGGGGTTTAGCTTGCGAGACTAGCACGGGTTTGGTTGGTGACTTAACCTACTTTCTCGACTCTAACACACGCAAGACAATTAACAAAAGGAAGAAGAGCAGTCTAGCCGATTATAAGAAAACTGTACTAGCCAAGTTTAATCCGACTTAATGTTGGTTTATTTATTTCGTGCAATGATTTAACTTATCTCGAAGTGGCATATCATTCAAAGATTTAGGCGGGACAACATCTTAAAACCTATACACGCTAATTCTGTCACAATTAAACGCATCCGTATAAAGCATCCTTCTTTCTGATTATAATATGTCTTATGGTTTAATAATGGTGATCTTATCTTACCCTAGCTCATGGAGACTTTACTAACTTACTTCTTACTGGATCATTGTACTCTGGTAGTGCTGACTACATGCCCTTACCTCGTGGAATCAGAACTTTATTTGTTAGATTTAATTCTACGTCACCTGCTAGCTAACTCGTTCACTAAACCAAAGGTAAGGATCAGTTGGAATATGTCACTATGATTTCAGTATTTATACAAATCATTACATGGAGAGCCACCCCGACATCTAGGTCTACTTGATCCATTTTCCTAGACCTAGTTGAATGGTAGGTCACATGCTAAAGCACATAAGCGAGTATAAATTGACAAATATAACCAACAAACAACGATAAATTAAGCAAATCGATAAATAAAACCAAACATTAAACTTTCATAAACATGGCTAATACCAAACGGTATTAGCTGTTAACCATTGTAATACATACAAATGTCATAGATGAACGAACAAGGTAAACTAACCGAATTAATCAAACGATACCAAAGAACGAACGCGTATTTAGAGTATGTAAAATTACAAAGTGAATTCTATGGAATTAGATATGATGCTAGACCTTGTTGTTGCTTCTTGTCTTCTGAAAATTGACTTTTCTGGTTAGGGTTTCGAAAATATGGTTAAGCACCCCCTAAAAACGAGTTTAGGGTTTTGTATATATAGCCTCTGGAAATTCTTCGATACGCCGTATCGAGAGAGTTCGATACGGCGTATTGGGGGTTTCTTGGAGTAGGAACCACGTTTAATATCTTCCAGAATCTTCGTATATAATAAATCTTGAATACGGCGTATATAGTATTCTGGATACGGCGTATTGAGCTTGAATTCTTCATGTTATCTGGTGAAGTGCAGGCATGAATACGTCGTATCTTCCTTGTTGGATACGACGTATTGAGTGTCAGAACAATATTCTTCAAATATCTTTGTTTAAGCTCCAAATTGCATGCCTTTGTGCTAATATTCACCAAGTACTCCATGATTACTGCAAGACTAGAATATAAACAATTAAGTACCAATTCATGCAATAATTATATCAAAGTGAGTAAGAAACATGAGATAAATGATGCCAATAATATGACGTTATTTGATGTCATAAAATATCCCCCCACTTGAATACTACTTGTCCTCAAGTAGACCTTAGAAGACTTATGAAAATGCATCCTGACTGTAGTAGGATTTTTCCTTTAAGCAATTCATTCGTTCAATTACTAGTACACAACCAAACACCTTACAAAATAGAAAAATAAAAACACTCAAATCACTCAACTAATATATGTGGCAACATTTTAGTAATTCGCTCAATTGCTCAGTCGTGATAAGTATTCTATCATAAGCTTGGCAAGGATACATATCTCCACCACTAAAGCTAAGGAGTAACAAGTCTAAAAAGGTAAATTGGGTTTATAAAAGGCTTAGGGTTTGACCATTCTTTTTAGTCTCTATCTGATAACAATATTCCAGAAAATGTGACAAAGACCATACAGAATAGACACATATGACTGCACTCAAACCTTAATTCGAATAAGCTAATGGATAGGACCTGTAATCTTCACCAAAAGTACCACACTAACAAGGGCGAAAAACCACATATACACACCCATAGCGATAGGATAGACATACATGATTGCATTTAATTCCCTCATTCGAGTTTAACCAAGGGTTAGGATAAAGAATGATATAGGTATGGATCTTCTAACTTTCACCAGAAGTAATAAACTAACAAGGCGGACAAAATCATACATACATGGCTGTAACAACGGAATAGACATGTATGATTGCTCTCATCCTCATTCGAGTAAAACCTAAGGTTAGTAATTTGGAAAGGGAAATAAATTGTTGTTAAATAAAAAAGAACAAACAAATAGATTAAGTTTACAAGTTGCTAGACACTTTCCCGACCATCCCTTGAAAAAGACACAAAATCATAACTCACGCTTTAACACGGAAACAAAATACTCACGCTTTAGTGGACATGAATTTAGACTCAAATGTCTTGATCAATAGATCATTAATACAACCTTAGTTGGTGTTCCTATAACATCTAACTCTCGAACTTCCATACTATACATACTATACAACATAAGTGGTGATATCGGCCACTTTTATACAAGAAGATACATTGTTGGTTTATTTCGACCAGCATACAACAATACTCTACAAACTTGCTTTTTTGTATTTTTCTAATTTTTTCAATTTTTTTATACATACACGAATTTTGGTGTATTTTCACCGTCTCACGATATAATAACTTCGAATAATTTATCCATAATCCTCCATACTTTGGATTTAAAAATAATAGCGAAAGTAGTTAAACACACGAAAATCGACGACTAAAAATATACACTACTTTCACATTCTTATTGCATTGTGCAATTTCTAGACCGAACCAAAGATAGAAAATTCGCACTCAAACACAGGAAATACAATACTTTACACAAAAGCAACTAGCAACTTGATTAAGGACTTAATCTATTAGGGTAGGTTAAGGTGTAAAGGTATAACGAAACAAATTTTTATTGGTGGAAGAAAAGAAATGAATGGCTCAGCAGGGTTTTCTAGGAGAATCATACTCTAATAATGAGAGTAAGCAAAAAGGGTTATACGGGAGTTAACTAACCGACGTGGTTAATTAATATAACAAACATATAAGGCTTTTTGGGAGTAATCCTAAAAATTTACCAATTTAGACAAGTCACTCCATCTAAATCCATAGTACTTATTATTGTGGTCTTGAATAGATATACCAAGCCAAGTTCTAAAGCTTACTACATCACCGGCACACTCATATTTTTTGTGGAATTTAGGGTGAATCGGGGGAAACGGAATAGGATAAATCTCACAAATGAAATTAAAGGTTATGTGTGCGGGTTATGTAACTAATAATTTCACAAAATTATGCTTGAAAAAAAATTAAATTTGACCATTTTAAAGTATTTTATTGTGAAAAATAGGACAAGTAAGCATTTTAATTCTCCTCCACCCACTTGAGATATACAACGACCTCGTCATATAAATAAAGCACTAAAGTATAGAAAATAAAGAATTAGAACGAGAAACTCCCCTGAGATTTTCTCGGTATGATCCTCCATGTTGCGTTTGTGAGCAAGATTTTGTGTTGAACAACTGTCTTGAGATTCCTCAAGACTCCAACACTACGAGATTACCATATTATAAATACTCCACCAAAAGTTATTTGTTAAGCTCATCAAGGTCCTGTATAAGATTTAGAAAACACTATGCAATTCTATCTCTGGCATTTGTACGGTTAGTAAACTAAAATAAAAATAAAAATAAACTGCATAGAAGATCGATAAGCCGTATCCATGTTTCAGGATACGCCGTATTAAACCTTGTATTAAAAATCCTAAGAACGAGTCAGTCGTCTAATACGTTGTATTCATTTAATGAATACGCCGTATAGACTGAATTAACAATAAAACAGATAACGTCCAGGTTAGATCAATACGCCGTATCCTTTGAGTTTGATACACCGTATCGATAACCTGGAAAGACAGACTCGATAACAAAATTGAAAATATATTCTGGGTTGTCTCCCGGCAAACACTTTTGTTTATAGAAAAGTCTTTAAGTTAGACTTGCCCTAGATTTTTCCCATCCTTATAAAACAATTTGGTGTCGAACCGGGATGCCAAATGACACATATAATGTAACACCCCCAAAAATGCGTCGCAGCGGAAATGTGTCTGGGGGAGTTACTTCATAATACACAGCGCTAGATACAAGAGAACGACCTCTAAATGTGTCGTTTGAAAAGTAATCTCGTTGATTTCCTTGAAATTGATATAACATTTGTCCCATAATTGCATCACAATGAAAAGCTTGAAAACAACCCAACTAGATTTGATCATCTAAATATAAGTAGAAATCCATAAATGAAATCTTATCAATTTTAGACTCTAGTGCACATCAAGTAATCCAAGCATCTATTCACCTGAGAAAAACATGCTTAAAAAGTGTCAACATAAAGTTGGTGAGTTTATAGATTTGTTTAAGTATAAATGTTGAACCAAGGTTCTATAAAGTGTGTATGACCATTTAAATTCTTAAATGTACTTTCAAAATGTATGTATGAGTTTTAGAAATCAAATAGTTGTAAAGTATGCATGACCATTTCAATCCCCAAATAGTCACAAAAATGTACGTATGAACGTTGTACCGCAATTGTTGAAAGCATGTATGATATTTATATATATATATATATAACCAAAATGTTTCAAGTATGTGTTGTCACTCTATTCAAGGCACAGTAAATATTCATGTGCGTATAAAACAATGATTACAATTATTCTAAGTTTATGAAACCGATGCACTATGTACTCATCGTAGGTGTCCCCTCCAAGAACATCCGGGCAGTAATGAAAACCATATGTACCCATCACAGGTGTCCCCTCCAATAACACCCAGGCAGAAATGAATATGTACCCCTCGCAGGTGTCCCCTCCAAGAACACCGGGCAGTAATGTATATGTGCCCCTTGCAGGTGTCCCCTCCAAGAACACCAGACAATAATGAATATGTGCCCCTCGCAGGTGTCCCCTCCAAGAACACCCAAGCATTTACTTGTAGTTATCAGTTCAATCCGCTTAAGCTAATCCGTAATCATTTCAAAAGTAAAGTATGTATTTGTGACCAAATATGAAGTCAAATAATGTATCCCATAGCGAACTATGTAAATGAGTATGCAAACCAATTTGTAAACGATCATGTAGCAAGCATATGTCAATCATGTGAATGAATTTGCAAACAATCATGTTCTCACCCCAAAAATATATGTAAAACCGGTAAAACATGGGGCTAGAAATTCACTTTGATGTTGTAGAACGATTGGCAGAACTGCACATATTAAGCACAGCACAAACGGAAACCGGAACGGCTCGATCAAGAAGTTGCGGTTTACCTTAACGGCTAAGACCCACTAGCCTAGGATAAAGTATTTGGGTTTTCCGAGGGATGAGTACATCAACGCGACACGTTGATGAAGATTTAGATTTCAAGTTGTAATAGTTTGGTGGTTGGTTAAATAAAATAAATCGAAAGTAAACGTAAAGTGTGTAACATATTCCGTATATATTACATATTAAGAATGAACAAGTTTATAATTCATATCGTGGATTATATGACAAAGACAAACACCCAAAAGAATAATACGAGTATATGATACTTTGCAAGTATAATATGACGAACGTGAGAAAAATAATTGAAACAAGATATTTCGACACGTTTTTGGAAATCACTAATTTAATTAATAAAGCGTTCTTGCATAAAATTAAACGTACATTTTAATGTTAATAATCATGTAACCGATGTTTGTAAAGCATTTACAAAAGTCATGATTTCACCTTATAGTCGGGAATTTATAAAATAATATTTTATAAACTAGTATTTCGTTTCCTTGACGGTTCCAGCTAAAATAGTTATCCCATTTGTAAAAGTATAGCTTTTGTTTGTTTATCCGGTTATTGTATAATTACAAATTTATAATCTTAAAACTATATAACTTAATCCTTTTTCAATCAATCCGTGTTGCAATTACTCGCGTGTTTTATATATATATATATATATATATATATATATATATATATATATATATATATATATATATATATATATTCAAACTAACGAAATAATAAATATTACATTTATTTAAACATTTAAACCACCATTTAATCCAGTTTATATTTATAAAATCTTACGATATATTTTATTAATCGATTTATAACATCAAACACACCCTTGTTGCTAAACCAAACGCCCCTAACTGCTAAACCAAACGCCCCTAACTGCACAACCAAACGCTCATTGTACGGTTTCCTGCTCACCTAAACACACACTTATTGTATTTCTGCACAACCAAACACCCTTAGTGTGAAACTGCACACCCAAACGCACCCTTACGATGAATCTGTCAAACCAAACGCCCCTTTGTGGTGTTTCTACATAACCAAACGCACCCTCTAAGTTTTCTGTTAAACCAAACGCTCATAACTGCTAAACCAAACGCCCCTTTTCGGTAAACCCAGACCCAAACGCACCCTTTGTGGTATTTCTTGGTAAACCAAACGCACTCCTATTGGTTTTTCTACTAACCAAATGCACCCCTATTGTGCTTTCTGCCAAACCAAACGTACCCTTGTGGTGTTAACCACATAGACAAACACACCCTTGAGGTGTTAACAGAACTAAACGCTCCTTGGTGCTGAACCCGGATCCAAACGCACCCTCTCGATGCCGTTTTATGTTAAGCCACACGCACCCTGGTGGGTTTGTTAGAACTAATCGCACCCTCTTGGTGATCCTGCCCAACCAACGCACCCTCGTGGCGACAGAGACAACCAAACGCACCCTGTTGGGTGGCTGAGATAGCCAAACGCACCCATTTGTGGGGGTAGCAGTGGTGTTGATGGTGGTGTGGGGTTCGCGGTGGTGGTGCGTGGGTGGGGGTGGTGGTGCGTGGGTGATGGTTGGTGGCGTGGTGATGTGGTTATGGTGTGTCGGCGTGGTGGGTGGTGGAGTTAGAGTGGAGATGAAGGGTGGTGGTGAGCGAAGGATGGAGCCGGGGCGAGTGGGAGTGAGGGATTGGTGGGTATTGTTTATTTTCCGCATGAACAATAGATTGTGTTGTTAGACTCTCACAGAGTTACTTTTGATTACATTATTACTCTATATCTTTCACAGGCTTAAAAGATCTATCTAGGGCCAAGACCTACATCTTTGCTTACCGAAAATAGACCATACCATCTTGACTTAAGTTTTCTAGGGAATAGTATTAATCGCGAATTAAAGAGAAGTACCTTATCTCCTTTTTCATAGTTAATTGGCAATTTTATTCGTTTATCGTGCCACCTTTTTGTTCTCTCCTTATATGAGATGGATGATTCGTAGGCGTCAAATCTTATTTCGTCCAACTCATTAAATTTGTAAGAGCCGGTTTTCCCCAGCTTTCGTAAGGTCCATGTTGCAGTTTTTATGGCCCAATATGCCTTGTGTTCCAATTCAACAGGAAGATGGCATCCCTTGCCATAGATTATCCTAAATGGGGTCGTTCCTAAAGGGATTTTAAATGCTGTCTGAAATGCCAATAATGCATCATCTAATTTGTATGACCAGTCCTTCCTGTTGTTCCTAATGGTTTTTTCGAGAATACACTTTATTGCGCGGTTCGTGTTCTTGACATGTCCGTTTGTCTGAGGGTGATATGCTGTTGAGAATTGGTGAACCACTCCATACCGTTTCATTGCTTTCTCCATTTGGTAGTTGCATAAATGATTACCCATATCGCTAATAAGGGCCTTTGGTATTCCGAATCGTGTGAATAGTCTCTTAAGGAAGTTCACTACGTTCCTGGCATCACTGGTGGGAAAGGCCTGAGCCTCCCACTTGGATATGTAGTCGATAGCTACTAAGATGTATTTGTTTACGTTTGATGAAGGGAAAGGTCCCATGAAGTCTATCCCCTAAACATCGAATATTTCGCAGACTTGGATGTAATTTTGAGGTGCTTCGTCTCTTGAGGAAATGTTTCTGGCTCGCTGACATGCATTGCAGACTTGGACCAATTTACACGCATCGCGAAAGATATGTGGCCAGTAAAACCCAGCCTCGAAGAATTTCCTTGCGGTGGTGGCGATGCTATGATGTCCTCCGGATGGTCCGCTGTAACATTGTCGAAGAATTTGTGCAACTTCATCTTCGGCCACGCATCTTTGTATGATTCGGTCAGCACACTGTTCGAATAGGAAGGGCTCATCCCAAAAGTAATGCCTCAAATCGCTGAAGAATTTCTATTTCTCTTGGCGTGTAGATCGAAAGGGTAGTACTCGGCTAGCTAAATAGTTAGCATAGTCAGCATACCATGGTTTGTTATTCTTGTTGGAGATTGCCATCAATCGCTCTTCAGGAAATAAGTCCTTTATCTCAGCCCTGGTTAGCTGCTAGATTTTCAGCACCTTTCTTATCACGGATCTCGATATCGAATTCTTGAAGTAGCAAGATCCATCGAATTAGGCATGGTTTTGCATCTTGTTTTGTAAATAAATATCGCAGGGCAGAATGATCCGTGAAGACGATGGTCTTGGATAAGACCAGGTATTGACGGAATTTGTCGAATGCAAAAATAACAGCCAGAAGCTCCTTCTCGGTAGTTGTGTAGTTCTCTTGTGCTTCGTTCATTATTTTGTTGGCGTAATGTATGGGCTTGAAATGTGGTCGATTCTTTGTCCTAATACTGCCCCGACAACATAATCACTTGTGTCGCACATGATTTCGAATGGTAATGACCAATCTGGCTTGATTATGATTGGTGCCTGTGTCAGTTTACGTTTTAAAGGGTCGAATGCTTGGATGCATTCTTCAAAGAAGTTGAATGGTGCATCTTTAACTAGGAGCTGGGTCATTGGGCGTGCGATTTGTGAGAAATCTTTTATCAACCTTCTATAGAAACCAGCGTGTCCTAGAAAGCTTCGAATGGTTTCACATTCGTTGGATATGGTAGTTTGTAAATTGCCTCGATTTTTGCTTTATCAACCTCAACCCCAGAACCTGAGACCTTATGGCCGAGGACGATTCCTTCCTTTACCATGAAGTGGCATTTTTCCTAATTTAATACAAGGTTGGTCTCCTCGCACCTATTTAGCATCTTCTCCGGATTTTTGAGGCAGTGGTCGAAAGAACTACCAAAGACGGAGAAATCATTCATAAATACTTCCATGCTGTCCTCGATATGCTCATGGAATATTGCTGTCATGCAGCGTTGAAAAGTGGTTGGGGCATTGCATAATCCGAAGGGCATTCATTTGTATGTGAAGGTCCCGTAAGGGCAGGTAAACATGGTTTTCTCTTGATCTTCAGGGGCGATAGGGACTTGAAAGTATCCAGAAAACCCGTCTAGGAAGCAGTAGTATTCATGCCCAGGCAATCATTTGAGCATCTAATCGATGAACAGAAGTGGAAAGTGATATTTCCGGGTTGCGTTATTCAACTTACGATAGTCGATACATACGTGCCATCCGATGACTGTCCGTTGTGGGATGAGCTCATCCTTCTCATTCTTTACTACAATCATTACTCCCTTCTTTAGGACAACCTGAACAGGGCTCACCCATGGATTGTCAGAGATGGGATAGATTAATCCAGCATTAAGGAGTTTTATGACTTCCTTTTTTACTACCTCTTTGATGTTAGGGTTAACTCGTCTTTGAGGTTGGACACTTGGTTTGAACTCGTCTTCCATGAGGATTTTGTGAGTACAAAAGGATGAGTCAATTCCTTTGATGTCAGCGATACTCCATGCGATCGCCCCTTTATGGTTCCAAAGAATCTCGAGGAGTCTGGTTTTTTTGTTGGTGGACAATGCGGATGAGATGACTACTAGGAGTTGGTTGTTTTCCTGGAGGAAAGCGTACTCAAGGTGTTCGGGTAATTCCTTCAATTCGAGTTTGGGTGGTTCCACGCTTGATGGTTTTAGTCGATTTTCCATGGCTTTCCATTCAAGTGGTTCCACCGGCTCTGTTCTCAGGTAGAAAGAGACAGCGAGTGCTTTGTTAGAATCTTCCTCTTCTTCTTCTTCAGTCCATTTTCCGTCATGATTTATTGTGTTGACCCATTGTTCCTGGACCAGCTTAACGGTGTGATCGGCGCAATACAGGTAATCGTCGCGGGAGTGTTTGGATTTCATAGATTTCTCGATGTTAAAGGTGATGGTTTCACTTCCGACCCTTAAAATCAATTTTCCTTCGTGTACGTCGATCACAGCTCTTGCTGTGGCGAGGAAGGGCCGTCCCAAAATGATCGGGACTAACTCGTCTTTGTCCATCTCTAGAACTACAAAATCGACTGGGAAGATGAATTTGCTAACTTTTACCAATAGATTCTCGCAGACCCTGATGGGGTATTTGATAGACCGATCGGCCATCTGGATACTTATTTTGGTGGGTATAAGTTTAGAAATCCTTAATCGTCAGAAGAGAGAATGTGGCATGAGATTTATACTTGCTCCTAAATCAGCCAGGGCGTTCTATACTGCCAGGGGTCCGATGAGACATGGCAGTGTGAAGCTACCTGGGTCTCCTTCCTTTTGGGGCAGACCCCTTTGAATAATAGCGGAACATTCCTCACTAAGTTTGACTGAGGAGGCCTCTTTCTTAATTTTCTCCTTATGCAAAAGTAGATCTTTCAAAACTTTGGCTCCCTTTAGCATGTGAATCATAGCTTCATGGAATGGCAGATTGATATAAATTTGCTTAAAGATTAAGAGAAGCCGCTCATCCTCGTCGTCATTTTTCTGCTTTTTTAATCTGGACAGAAAAGGTGGATTAGATGTCTTAGAAGGTTGGTAAAGGATGGATGGCCGGGGGGCGGGTTCTTATGTAATGCTTGGTTCTGCGTCCTCAGGCCCTTCTTTTTCGGTTTCCTCCTCGATGAAGTTATCAGTCGCTGGTCGTAGCGAGGCTGGAAAAGGTGGGTCTTGTATGCTAATTCCTGATCTAGTTGTTATGGCGAAAGTTGGTGCTTCAGGTTCATGAGTTTTGCTCTTGTTGATTGCTGAGAGAATTTGGGAGTACTGTTCACGCAATTCCTTACGGTGTTGGACAAGCATGTCTCCTATCCCTTTTGTGTAAGATTTCTTTTCCAGCATGAAGTTGGCGAGCTCGTCTTCAAACTTACTTCTAACAATCTATTTGTGGCCATCCTCTCCCTTTTTCTTACGTTTGTTGTTCCCCCATGGTGAGGTATCGTCGTTCCGATAGAATCTTAGGAGGGAATGATCATTGTAGATGTCTCCTCCAGACAAGCATACCTGATCGGATGGGTTGTTCTGCTCACACTCATCAGCTTCATGGGATCATCCGCAGTAATCACAAATCAGGTAGGCGTTTTTAAGCCTAACCTCTCAAGTAGGCGTTTCGAGGAAAAATATTTGCTTACATGCCCTTTTTAAACACCCCCTAGGTGCAAGTTGCATCGTTTCTAAGATGGAAGAGACGTTCATGGAGGGTGATGGTTCATCCTAAATATCATCTTGGTATTGGACATATTCTTCTATTCTATTCCATCCTTCTTCTTCAGTAAGAGAGCTGAAGCGGAATTGGGTGAATTGATCGAGCTTCCTGCGATCGATCCGAGATATGTTGTCGCGAAAGATTTAAACCATAAGCCATTTATGTATCCCATGATGAGGCACCTGTATGATTAAGTCCTGGAAACGGATCCAGGCACTTTTGAGAGGTTCATCGTCCCCTTGTTTAAATCGAAGGATTAAGTCTCTAAGGGCCGAGGTACGTCCTACCTGAAAGAAATGGTCGAGGAATCGTGACACGAGTTGATCCCACGTCGTGGCTTGAGTGAGGGGTATTCTTTCAATCCATTCTGTCCCTTTTCCTTTGAGGGAGAAGTGGAAGAATCTTAACCTAGATGTGTCCCTTGTGGCTCCATCAGCTTGTATGTTATCAACGATACTTAAATAGTGTTTAACATAACAGAGGGGGTCCTCGGTTCTCATTCCCTGGAATGTGCATGTATTTTGATTCAACCAGATTGTTAGCCTCAAAATATTGAGTCGAACAATGGAAGTTCGTTCATTAATTATATTACGTCTCGGTCATTAATTAATATACGTTGTAATAGGCTAGACGGGTAAACGGGCTCTTAAATGTAAGCTAACCGGGCGAAAGCCCAAGTAATCCCGAGCCCGGCCCGTAGAATTACTAAAGGCATGAAATCATTTTAGTTTTGATACATATACACCTCCTCAAAAAAAGTGAGGAGGGTTGGTCATTTGTAACATTTTCATTTTTGCAAGTAAACTTCCCAATTTCTATCTCTCTCTACTTTCTCTCTTATTTCTCTCTCTACATTTCTTCTTATCTCCTTCCTACTTTTCTTGTTCATCATTATGAAGTAAAGTGATTATTTAGAATTTGACATTTGGTATTAAGAGCCTTGGGTGGATAGTGCTTGTTTTGTGGTTCTATAGTATCAAAAAAAAATTCGTGGCTTATTTCTTCAATAAGCTCACGTCTCATAAAATTTTTGGGGCTTATTGGTTCGTTTTGCTTCTCTACTCCTTGCTTCACTTGTTCTACCACTTCTTGTGTTTGATATGTGGTTATAAGCTCAAAATTTCTTGGCTTATTTTCATATTCATGGCTTATTTTTCCTAACAAGCTCACGGCTTTTTGGCCTATTTGCTATTAAGCTTCTTGGTTGTTCTACTTATTACGTGTTCTTGCTACTTACACACTCACAAGCTTAGTCCTTTAAACCTAAACCTCCAACAAGTCGTTTAGGTTTCAAATTTTCGAGCTTATTTCAGCTTATTTTGGCTTATTCAAGCTTATTTTGTGGCTTATTTGTGTTCTTCTTATTTTATTTGTGGTCCCAACCGGTCAACAAACAAGAGACCAAGATCCACAATTTAAGCTTCAAAAGATAGGGACACTTTGTTTGGTAGTAAAAGTGGTCCACACCCGATAGTGACTTCGAGCGGAATATGTAAGTCGAGCCCAAGCGAAACATGTAAGCTAAGAGAAATATGTAGGAAAAGTTAAAGCGAAATATGTATGTAAGCGAAATATGCAGTTCTAACTACAAGCGAAACATGCAATTTCAAGTTCAAGTGAAATATGTTTCAAAAGTCAAGCGAAATATGTTTATGTTTTAAGCGAAATATGACCAAGAGAAACATGCAAGATTATTTCTCAAGCGAAATACGAAACTGAACAAGCGAAACATGCAATTTTTAATCAAGCGAAACATGCAAAGTTTAGTCAAGCGAAATATGTTGAGTTCAAGCGAAATATGTTCTCTTTCAAGCGAAATGTGCAGTATTCTGAATTCAAGCGAAATGTGTAACTTTTGAAGCGAAATACGAAATTTCCAAGCAAAGCGAAATATGCATTTTTTCTTTCAAGCCAAGCGAAATATGCACACTTTCAAGCGAAATATGTCAGCTTAGGTTTTTGAATTTTCAAGACATTCAATTCACAACAAACAAACCTTAATCCAAATCAATTAACATTCACGGTTTTCTATTGATTTTGTAAAATCCCGCGAAAGACACAATTCTTTTCTCGGTTTTAATCATAGACTTGTAAAATCCCGTGAACATTTATTTCTTTCTTTTTACCACAACTTCAATCACAACACATCTACTTAAGATCCTACAATCATTTTTCACTTCATAATTCT
>BQNB010045718.1:0-44120 GCA_026074375.1 Tanacetum coccineum | reverse complement strand
TTGGTTGTACAAGTTGATCGTTGTAAAAAGTGAGTTTTGAAAGCAAAACGAATAAAAAGGGGTGTTTGGTTGCGTTGAACATAAAAGGAAACAAGAGGGTTTTGTAGTTTTGATGTTGTGGTCGTGATGGTTGAATAAAATATGTTGCTAAATAGCGTATTTTCAAGCTTAATATATGTATTGTGAAGCTTATGGACTCACGGCCCAATAAGCCCATTTAAGCCGTAGCTTAATGGGAGGGCTTATTGTGGTCCGGATTATTTTCTACTTATTAGTATGAACTTATGTATATAAATAGGCCTTGGTTTTGGGCTTGGATCGTATTTTGGACGTATAAATACCTTAATGGACCCTTATTGGGCCTTAAAGCCCAATAAGCGATATATAGTCGTTTTAAGAGTTTTGACGGACTTTTGAAAAGTGAAATGTATTTACGAAGTGATATTGAGCGTTATTTTGGGAGAAACGTTTTAGTAAATGTTAAAGATTAAGATTTTGGAATATTGTCGAAAAAGTGTCGAAAGTTTGAAAAGTGTTTGAAATAAAGGTTAAAAACTTTGGAAAACGTTGTATGAAGGTACGGGCCATGTCGATATTTTGTAAAAAGTTTATACTTAGAAAATTTCACTTAAGAACGTAATTTTTGATTTTAAATAATAAAATATTATTTTATTATTTTATTATTTTAATAAGTTCACTAAAAGACAAAAAAATATATTTTTTCTTAAAACTTCTCTAATATATTTATTATGAGTAAACGTTTCATTTTCAACCAAATTATGATTATTTTTACGATGACTAAGGTTACCAAATGGACTTATCGAGATATATTTATAATTATTTATTATAAATATTTACTTATATTTCTTATTTATCTTCTTTAGATATTATAAGTATGTATTATTGAGCAATAGGATGGATATAATTGTTGGGATATTTTATCAACCATCACACCACTAAATTGTTACGGGTAATCGTACAACGTGTCTAAACTCTATGCATCAAACGTGAAGACTGTTTTGGAAAATGAATGATTAAAATGGGACATTAACTAGACTAGGTCGTGTACGGACGTCATTGCATTTACTTGTGTGATTGAGATTTGGTTGCTAAAGACTTGCTTGAGGTGAGTTCTTGTAGCCCTACTTTTACTGTCTTTTTGCGTTGGGGGAAAACGATACTCAAATGCGTTTTGAAATGTTTTGAATTGAACTGTGCGAAATGTGGTTTTGTTTTTGGGACAAGATATGTGCTTATGACTGCTATGTGAATATTATGTGTTGTATGAATGTTTGGATCGGAGGGGTACGCCTATCCCAGTATTTGTGTGATTATTGGAGCGGCTGGGTACGCCTACCCTGGTATGTGTGAGGTCCTGCCCTAATCTAGTGCTCCAGCTGGTAGGCCCTTTAGGTGCGTAAGTGACATATGGTGATCGACTAGCAGGATTGCTAGGTCGTGTTACATGATTAGCGAGGATGCTAAGTCATGGGTTGTTTGCATATATATTCACTGTCATATTGCACTATTGTCCACTGTTTTGAAATATTGGCACAACTTTTGGGTTTAAGGTCAAACCTACGAGCTCACCAACATTATTGTTGACGTTTTCGAGTATCATTTTCAGGTGTGTCAATTAAAGGTATGTGAATGAGGTTGGAAGACCAAAGATGTATACCCAGGGGGTTGAGTCAAGATGAGTTGAAATTGTTTTACTGCCAAGTCGTAACTTGTAAAGTTAATGTAAATTCAAATCTTATCCTTGTATATTGTAAAGTGTATGATCTTGTATCTTGTGTGATGAACGGTATCGTCGCATCCCGTGTTTCCGCCATTGGCGGGGTGTGACAGATTGGTATCAAGAGCCAAGGTTATAGAGAATGCCGGTTTTTGTAAAATAAAATAAAAACACAACTATAACCAAAGTGAAGTCTATTTTAGTAAAACCTCAAACATGACGAAAGTTAACTAGCTCAGGCAGTTCATGGTATTTCTTAAATTACGCATAGCTTGATCAACTATGCTTAATTCATAAAGGACTATGAAATGACAGGGTTAGTTTTCTAAAGTTATGTTAAAGAAGGGAAGGGATGTGTGAGTGATGAGACCACCTAAAAATGATAGGGTGTAAATTGACGAGAACACTTGCGAGTGTTGAGATTGAGATCATATTGGTTTTAGGATTTCCATGCTACCTTAGTAGTACTAGTATGAGATGCCTTGAGAATGTAGGTAAGTTATCGCGGGTAGCGATGTTGATTGATTGATGTTGGTCGTGCTTGCCTTTGTGTGGTGCATGTTGCCTTGAGAGTTTCAGTGGAAATGTCGCAGGTAGCAACGTGAATTGAGGATATGCTTTTGTGGATTATGTGCTTTATGTGATGATCAGTCGTGCATGTTCGGTATCAAACCTTGTCGGTGTTTATTTGTGTTCGTATTCTTTCTGATATATCTAATACATATATAAGGATATATATATATATATATATATATATGTATATATACGGTTATGCACGTCTAATTTCGAAAGCTATGATGATATGTATACGTAAGCTTAATGATGCTGTTAATTTGGATAATGATATTTATGAAATACTTATACCCTTTTATCGTATTATCACAGGATGTCTACCCCAGTGTTTGTTGAACCAGAGATTTACACCCAAGCCGACGGAGCTCAGAGCTCCCGAGTGCCCGTACCATTGCCGGAGGATCCTTATGAGGCTATTAGGCAGGCTTATTTAGTTGGGACGGACACTAAGTCTGAACCTTTTGAGGACCCTATTGAGACTGAGACACCTGAGTCACCCCACACTGTAGCATCACCCACTTCACTCCCTGATAGTATACCACCCACATGTCATGTTGAGGAGTCAGAGGGTTCTGACACGTTCGGTTCGAGATCCACGTCATCAAATTCCACCGCACCACTTTGACCAGATCACCCACTTACCCATACTACACCCACCTTGGTTCCCTTTCTCCGTAGGACCGCACGTATGGCTGTGCGTGTTCCACCTGTGATGTCACCGGGCCTCTCTGCCAGTATAGCAGAGGTGGCAGCTATGTCCAATTCAGCGTTCCATAAGAGGTTTAGGTCCTCTTACGAGAGTTCACCGTCTTTATCACCGTCAGAACTTCCTTCACAGAAGCGTTATCAGGGTACGTTTGAGTTAGTAGAGGATGATGAGGAGGAGGACGAGGAGATAGAGGAGAGTTCAGATTCTAATAGTGAGAGCGAGGACGTAGAGGACGAGGATCCTACTGCAGAGGATGAGGATCCTGCTGCAGGGGACGAGGTTCTTGCTGAGGGGGATGAGGGCCCCAGTATGGGAGTTGAGAGTATTGGTTTAGGAGGGGATGAGGCTGTACCTGAGGGTCAGCAGCGGGCAGCCCCGGTTGTGGAGACAGCTGTGGGTAAGCCTCTAAGATTAGGTTATGGGGCGTTAAGACGCCGGGAGATAGCATTGGGGGAGGGCCGGATGCCCAGTGTAATCGAGGTAGGTCCGAGTTATGGATCTGTACCAGAGTCTGAGAGACCAGAGAGAGTGCCGACACTTAGGCAGCCCACCCTCACTACATGGATAGATCCAGAGGATGCTATAGCTTACATTGATGTTCCTGCTTACCCGCCACCAGCACCACCTGTTCAGACACCGCCATCACCCGAGTGGTCGTCTGGTTCACTTCCTGTTTCTCCAACACCTTCTATTGTTCCTTCACCTATTTCATCACCCATGATATCACTGACCATTCCATCGTCGGTAGCTTCACCCACTACGGCTAAGGCTGAGGGATTTTTGACTGATTTGGGAGCCCAAGTTGAGATGCAGGGAGGATTGATTCATGATCATATAGTACGATTAGGGGAGCTATCACCTGCTTTGTTTAAGAGGTATGATAGTGATATAGGGGAGTTATTTACTAGGTCAGGAGCAGTCAGACATAAGATCTTCTCCCAGAGATATCGATTTAAGAGTCTAGAGCATGAGTAGGAGAGGGTTGTAGTAACTTTTAGAGCAATTTGGAGATCTGTATTAGCCCTGGAGTCGTGGGCAAGTCAGACGGATGCATAGAGAGCAGCTCTGTGGCATGCCATTAGTGATACGCAGATGGAGAACCGGGAGTTGCGATTACAGATCACAGAGGAGAGGCGTGCACGGTTAGATTTGGCTGAGGTTGTTGATAGTATGAGGAGAGGGCATAAGCCCAGAGGAGATGTGTAGGATATATGAGGTTTGGATTAGTAGTTTGTGTATATCACTAAACCGAGTAGCGTCGGTTAGTGTCAGTATTATAAATAGAATAGTTATATCTTACTAGTGGTAGTTATGACAAATCCTTATTAGTCGTTAGATGATTTGTATTGAAATCATTTTTATGATAGTGAAGGAAATTTTGTTCGATTTTTTTTTGTGATTAGCAGTACTTTATGTTATTATCGATGGGATGGATAATATTAGTGCTTATGAGCACAGTTACTCGTGCGTGGTTGTGTTACGATAAGAAAATCATGCAAAGGTTGTGAAAATAGTTGAGGTGGACCATTTATTTATAGGAGTGAAAAAACTGAACATTCAGGAATCGGTGGTCCAAGAAATATTAGGGGGCCACGGTATTAAGGGGGCCGCCGGCTATTTAAGGGACGCCCCGAAGGCGCTTATATTTTTGTTTTTTGTAGGTGACAATCTTGTCTGGTAAAAGTGAAACCATGTTTTGGGGGAAAAAGAACCGATTTTGTATTTTGAAATAATTACAAATTAAACATTTCTTTATTTTTACAAAATTATTTGTCTAATTAAGTTTGAAAACAGTTATGTTGTTACATTTATAAATATGTAAAGTGTATGACAAAAATTATTTCTTTGATCAATCCTACAAGTCTAATGCTTGTTTGTACTACCTTATGTTGATTTACGTCGGGATGTAATACAATGTCTCGTCGTGATGCATACTTGAGAGTTCTAGAGATGTTGATGCATGTTCCATTATTGATTTATGATTACGAGTAACTTGCGCACTTTACGTTATGTATTACAAGTCACATGTATGTCATCACCAAAACATAAAGAGATAGTTTATAGATTAAATATCATAATATTTGCACTAACAATCTCCCCTTTTTGATGATGACAAAATATGTAAAATGTAACTCATAGTAAAGTGTAAAAGTTACTCGTTTACACTCCTTCTCCCCTTTTGTCGAAGCAATAATAATTATATGTAGGCTAAAGGTTGGAGCATATACGTTGGAGGTTTGAGAATAAGACATGATAAGAGGGTACGTGCTCGGGAGGAAGGAGAATGAGGGTAGGTGCTCGAGGTATAAAGTTTGAGGTATGAGAAGAAGATATCGAGGAAATAAAAGTGAAGGTGAGTGTATTTCTTGCGATAGTGTAGAAAATGTCATGAGAGATGAAGGTAGTGCAAGAGAAGAATGTAGGTACTTTGAGTGTATAGGTAGAAGGAAATGAGGAAAAGTAGGTGATCCATAGTATATTGGTAGAGGAATGAGAGTGATTCGCAGCGAAACTTACACCTTATTATATATAAATAAACACAGACCTCTTTCAATTTAAACAGGATCAGGACCCACAAAAATCACGAAACCGGAATCAGTATAGAGCGTGTCACCGGGTCGTTTATGTCCCAACGAGGCTGAGAGGAAAATCGAGAGAACGATTGATGATTGGGGTTTGAATGTTTACAAGGAATGTTGGGAATTAAAACTAAATGATATGAGCAAAATGACTCAAAGATAAAAAAATCAAGGAAAAGAATCTGAACAAAGAGTCAAAGCTTAGCAAAGGGCAAAAATCATTAAAAAAAACTTTTACACTAAGGCACAAATAAGCTAATCTAAATCTAAATAAGCAAATTAAGCATGCAATTAAGCTTAAATTAACAAGCGAAACAAAACAGTACTACACAACAGTACTACCAGTATTACTACCAGTTTTAACTTAAAGTTAGTACTGTTAGTTATAGTTAGTACTGTTAAGTTAGGTTAGTACTGTTAGCATCTTAACATACACAATTAGGACGAGTAAATAAGCAAATAAGTAAAACAGTTAGGGTTAAACTACAAAATAAGCACTTAAGCATACAGAATAGGCAAAGATTATGGACTATAATGATAAATAAGCTAGAAAAACTAAAATCTGAATTACTCTTAAAGTTTTTTGAAAAGACAAATAAGTTCTACTGTAAATAATAACTACAATAGGCTTTATCTACTCTAAAAGCTAAAGAAATCATAACAAGCTGAAATAATAAGCTGTTAAGTAAAATAAACTAAAGTATTAAACAGTTTTAACATGACAGTTACTAACTTGGAGTTAGTTACTGCTAGTGTTAGTCTAGTACTGCTACCTTTGAATTACAAAGAAAAATGAACTAGCAGTACTAACTTGGAGTTTGGTACTGGTTGTGGTGAAAGTTAATATGTTCCAAACAGTGAACTAGCATTACTAACTTAGAGTTATGTACTGTTAGTGTGAGTTAGTATGTCCTAAAATTGACTAGAGTATATCTTGGAGTTAGTATGCTTGTTTCAAAAACAGGCCTTTACTTTGTCCAGAAAATCATTTTTATTTCAAACTTATTAACTACAGATTTATCAAATAACAAAGTAAAACATTATAAGGCAATTTTCATCCATAATAAGCATTAAATAAGCTATGAAGGATGTTCTTAGCAGTATAAACTTAAAACTAAACACGTGTTAACAATGAATAAAGTCTGCAATAAATAAATAAAGTAGAAAAATGAGAGACATTACAACTCCCTTGCTCAAAACAGGCCTAAATAAACTATCTACTAGCTCTAACTTGTTGAAAAAAGTTAGTAAAGGAGTTATAAGCCCATCCAGAAATGGCTTAGCATCCATACTATAAGCTGTGGTAGATTGGAGTAGTGATTGTATGATTTTCTTCTTTACTTACTTAACTTTTTAGAATTACTTATTAAGGCAGCTTGTAAAACAAGCTGTATGCAGAACTCTTTGACACAAACATATGATTAACAAACTTAACACTGGTATTGTAAAATTGACTTAAAACTTCAAACTTGCATTAAAACTTGAAAGTGTACAATAGCTGAATGTAAAAAGCTTGTAAGATGAAAATAAGCTAAGTTATATTAAATATTATTAAAGAATGTTTCTAACCATAGATGATATTTATAATTTTACTGAAGGATCTATATATATAGCCGAGGTATTGGACTTCCATCTTGTGGTTTCTTTGGAGAGATAAAACCAGGTGCAGGTTGTTGTGAGAGATCTAGGCAAAATCAGCCTATTGATTTCTTTTGAGCTCTTTGGAACTATACTCAGCCATCGAAGAGCTTTGGGAATGGAGAGGGATGGATTGCCAACTTGGATTTATACAACTGGGATGGGTTAGTAGGGGTGGATGATGGAGTGTTGCAGGGTTTGTAGTTTGGGGAGCAAAACAGGGTGATGGTTTTGGTAATTGGCGGGAAGATTGGGAAAGGGTTATACATGTTGGGGTTTGTGCAGAGAGAGGTTGAAGTTGGATATAAGGGACTTGTTTTGTCGTTTGTAAATGAAAAGCCCTCACAATCTTTCTTCTGTTCATTCCTTTTTTCTTTTCTATCTTTTATAAATGAAGTTTCCCAAATTTGCATAATCAGCCATGTCTTTGTTTACATAATTTAACTTAGGGTTTTGGCATTTATTAGACCCTCAAGATACATTTTTCTTTGTTTTTATTATCGGTGAGTTGATTGACTTTTGATTGGGCTTCGTCTTCACACTTATTGTTCATCTGTGTCCCTATTTTGTCGATTTGGCTTGGTTTTTTCGTTTTTGTTTTTGTTGAGATATCGTTCCCTGACAATACAAATGCAACATACTAATACATGTATTTTTGGTATGTTTTATTCTTTTAAGTTGTTTTAAAGGAAAAATGGTAATGTGTAATTAAACCACATATCAAAATCCCCCAAAATAAGATGATGCGTGCCCACTGCAATGCTATGAAGTAAGCACTCGAGAAACCACAAAATCTCAAATCCCTCGATAATAACTTGGAAAAGTAGCTAGCGTGTATCAAAGGAATAAATGTAATTAATAGCATCGGGACAAGTCCCGGCTTTCACAATTTTTTATTTACCAACTAATCATATAAAATTTATTTAATTTTTTCTTTTTTTTTTACTTACCTGATTGACTTCCTTTATTATCAAAATGGGATCATAGAATGAGAAACGTTCATAGAATAATTAACGGACGTCCTGACTATCGGATTATTTCATCGTCCCGATTTTTTTTCACAACGTCCAAGCTAAGCAATTAACAAGATCTTTGTCAGATATAAGTTTGGATGGTAAGCCTCATACTTATGACTTGTGAAACTTTTAGTTCCCACATTGATATCTGTTTGAATGTGTGTGCCTCGTTTTTACCATAGGAAACTTATCTTCAGAGTATTAATTCAAGACTGAATCTCGACTCAAGCAACAACTTATAAGGCACTTGTACTTGATTTTAATCCATAGAACTTTTTGCAACATTTATTTTTATTTTCATAAGTCTTAAAGCTTAGGAATGTGTTGTAGTTTGAACACTTCCTAGGCCTCGCTCACCCTAGTAGGATTACACAACCAACGAACGGTTTTTGTGTTCTTAGTTTGAAACCCACCCGTATGCTAGCGTAGTGGGAATCACTCAACACTTCTTCCTCTATGGCTAAGACAATCGGGTTTGTCTTTGTTTGAACCCTCACCTGGACCTTTCTTCCAGTGAGATATCACAAAACCCAATTCCTAGAAAGTAAAAGACGTCTTAGTTTGAACCCCACATTTGGTTAGCGGGAGTGGGATATCTCGACACATCTTTTACTAGCTCCTATTGATCAAAATGTTTGCTACATTGCATATTACATATTCTGTGCAGTTTTGCATCGTATTATGCATCTTTTTTTTGGCATTTTATCTTTCAAAACCTTGTTTTTAAGAAATCTAGTTACCAACATTTGAGCTTTTTTCTGAAAAACATGATTGACTTAGTTGGGAACAAGCACGTATGATTAGGTGATTAGAAGCTTATGGAGGAAAAAAGAAAAAAGTTTTCATATATGTTGTGTGATGATCTTGCTTAACACATAAACTGATTATTCTAACTATAATCTGTTTGGTTCTTCACCTTTTTAAAATTCAAGCATAGAATTCGTGAAAGCTCGCCGGAAGGAACTAGCTAGGGTCAATACGGCCACGATGAGTCAAAAATTATTCATTTACCCAAAAAAAAGTCAAAAAATGTGACCAAAAACACTTTAAATTTTTTTTTTAATTTTTCTTTCTTTTGGTATATTTTGCAAAAATTTGGTGAAACTACGGGGATTAAGTGGTAACAATGCTGCAGGCAACAATCAAATCGAAGATACCCCCCCAAACTAGTACTAAACATCGTCCTCGATGTTTTGAAGGGTACTACGTTATCCTAAGGCCGTTTATGAAGTATGCCAAATGATAAAACGTTAGTCGATTAGATTAGGATATCGGGAATTCCCAAAATGAAGTTGTGGATTTGATGCTCGATGTGATCGATAGACAAATCGAGGAGCCTTCACCAAAATCGGGGCAATCTGCTGGACAATAAACAACAACAAGGAAACTTACGAGTGATTTGAAAATGTCAAGATATCTCATCCAACAAACAAACTTATTCATACTTAAATACGGATAAGCATGGGTTGCCCACGAAGGTTGTTTAAGGTCGCTTATTGCTGACCTGACACTTAATTTTATTGGGGACTTTAGGATGTTTGGAGATCCGGGGACTACCAATTGTGGTACGTCTCCTCCTACAGTAGTGCTTAAACGATGTACCATTTGCTTTGAAATTTGGACCGTTGGCTTGAGATGCTCAACAGTAGCCGTAAGGAACAGCTTGAGGATGGTTGAATGGTCCTCTCCAACGGATTGTAGTTTGCCCGAGAAAATCTTCAATCTTGAATTATAAAGGCAGGACTCGATCACCGACGGTTGAAAACCGTTTTTTGATCTTGGAGTCATGGATTCTCTTTGTTTTTTCCATAGAGATCAATGAGTTCTATAGGCCATGATCCGAAAGTTCGTTAAAGTTCATTGAGTTGAACTTTCGGGTGATCACCGCGAGTTGAATGATCAAAGTTTGCTTGTTAAGGCCCAATAGGCTTGTTGATCAAGCTCTTTTTTTGATCGGAAGATGGCATGCCTTTCATACACAAGATTGTAAGGGAGTATACCCGAGATGGCGTTTTGTAAGCTGTGCGGTTAGGGCCATAGTGCATATATAGTGTGGTCCCGACCAGAAGCTACGGTTTTCACTATGGTTCCTTTCAAGGATACGTTTCAACCTCTGATTTGACACATCGACTTGCCACTTGTTTGATGGATGTTACGCGGTGGAGAGACGTGTTGAGTGGACTCCATATTTTTCATGAACTTTGCAATTTGGTCATTGAGTAAATGAGTTCCGGCAGATCACTTATGATTAGCTCGAGGGGGCACCATATCTGGCGAAAAAAGAGAGAGATTTGATTTTAGGGAATTTGCAAAGACTTGGCATTATTGGTGGGGAGGTTTCGCTTCAACCATTTGACAAGTAGTCAATCGGCACGTGAATATATTTGTTTCCTCGTGAAGATGGAAGGGGCCAATAAGTCAATGCCCAAACGTCAAAGATTCACAAACTGTGGATGGCGTTTGTGGCATGGGGGGGACATCTCATCCCGTTGCGAAGTTTTTCCTTGTCAGTTGGCACGAGTCACAGTTTTTGACAAAATCGTGGCATTCCTTGTAAATGGTGGGCCAAAAGAAGCAGGAATCAAAGATCTTTTTAGCGGGTTATAGGTTTGCACCTGATGATCCCCCGGTGGGTCCATTGTGGCAAAAGCTCTAGAATGTCGAGAGCTTCCGTGCCTGTAGCAAGCATCGCCCTGATACTTGATCCGCACAAATTTTAATACAGAAGGGGGCATCCCAAAATAATGTTTCACGTCCTTGAAGACTATTTTTTGTTGGTGTTGACATGAACTTCACAAGAAGTTCCCCAGCGTGGTATTTTGCAAAGTCGGCAACACGGGGATACGACGAATCACCACGAAAAAGTCACCTACTTAACGTCTCGAGAAGGAAAATGTTTCTTTAATCTCTTTAGGGTCGGTGAATGGTTTTCATAGGGTTTTCTAATCGGGGACAGATGATCGGCTGCGAGGTCTCGGGCTCCTTTCTGTGTCAAGAACTTTAAAAGTCAAATTTTGAGTAGAGTAACACATCGAAGCAAATCCGCTTTAGCTCCTTTTTGGAAGAGATTCTTGAGAGCAGAATGGTCCGTATGCACTATTGCTTTTGTTCATGATAAGATAACGACCTGAATTTGTGAATTGCATACAACGGTGAAATTTCCTTTTCCGTACTGTGGTGTAATTAGTTTCAAAAGCCTCGGCCATTTTCTTGCTTGCATAATGGATAGGCAGAACGTGTTTTTCATGCACCGTTGCCCCAAACAGGCCCTATGCGTAATCACTTGCATCGCAATTAGTTCGAATGGTAGATCCCAGTTTGGGGCAATCAGATCGGAGCTTCCGTAAGTTTATTCTTTAACGTGTTGGATAGCTTGGGATGCATTCATTAGAAACGAGAATGGTGTATTCTTCTGAGAAGTGAAACAATATTTAAGTCTTGTCATTGGTCGGGATTATTTTGGAAAATCCTTTTTGAATCTACGGTAAAATCGCATGGGACCAAGAATACTATAACTCCTTTGACTGTGGTGGGATAGGGTAATTTGGCAATGACATCTATTTTGGCTTGTCAACTCATCCTATTTTTAGAAAACTTTTATGGCTGAGGACACTTGCCCTCTTTGACATAAATTGGCTTTCTCCGTGGTTAAGACACAAATTGGTGTCTTCACATCTTTGCAAACATTTTCTCAAGACGGGAGAGGCAATTTTCCAAAGGAATTCCCAAAAGACCGAGAAGTCATCCATGAAGACTTCATTGTCTTTGAACCCATGTAGTGAAAGTAGCAAACATACACTTTGGAACGTGCCGGTGCATGCATAACCGGAAAGGCATGCGACGGTAGGCAAAATGTTTCTTAGGGACAAGTAAAAGTGGTCTTTTCTTGATCACGAGGATCAATGGGAAATTTGGAAAACCCGGAGAATCCTAAAGGAAAAAACATTTATGTATAGTATCGTTTCCCGCTATTTCGAGATTTGATCATAAAGGGAGTGAAAAGTGGTCTTTACGGGTGCTTCATTTAACTTGCGGTAGTCAAGGCATACCGCCACCCGTTAACAATCGAGTTGGGATCAACTCATTTTCTTCCATTTTGAACCATTGGTAAATCCACCCTTTTTGGGCACACAATGTATCGGGCTGACCCATGGACTATCGGAGATTGGGTAAATTAATCCTGCGTCAAGAAGTTTTTCAACTTCTTTCTTGATGACATCGTGGATTTTTGGATTAACCCTTCTCTGATGCTGAACTGTAGGTTTATAGTCCTCTTCCATTAGAATTTTGTGGGTACAAAATCGGGTTAATACCTGAATGTTCGGTTAATTTCAAGGCGTCTGGCTCGCTTGTGGGGACTTAAGAACCTTGATCAGATCGGCATTCTCCCCAAACTTATTTCTTAGCCATGATGTTGGGTAACTTGTCGCATCTTCAAGGAATGCGTATTCAAGATGGGGAGGTAAGTCTTTGAGTTCAACCTCTGGCGGTTCATCAATCGAAGATCAGCAGTTTTGGCTTCACAAAGGTATGATTACTCTTGGGGTTTCTGAGGAACAATCTCTTGATTTGGATAGGACTCGGTGGGTCATTGTTCAAAGGAATGGTTCTAGGATGAGATGTCCCGTCGGGATTATAGTGGATCAACTTCCGCTGGTGAGTCTTATCATCATCTGGAGCAAGAAAAGCATTTGCTTCCTCCGTAACGTAGATAGTCACTTTCTCCTAATGGAGTAGGTCGGAGATGACTTAGCAACAATAGGATCCAAAGCACGGAGAGGATTTCCGTATGTACCGAATCAGAAAAAACCTAGCCTATTGCGATTTTGCTTCATAGACACATCAATGACGTCAATCGGTTTGCGTCATATGATTGAAATATGTCGTGTACCTCGAAGTTTGATCTAGGTTGAAAGTTATCTGGCCTCTTTGCAAATCACGAAGGGGTAAATTTCACCCTCGTACACAGCGATTATGCACGACTAGTTTTCAGAAAAAACCTCCGAGAATTAGAGTACTCGGGGTCTGGTCAAATTCAACAATCGCAAAATCGGATGGAAATTGGAACTTTCACCAACACCGGACGTTTTGGCTGATACCAATTGGAAGTATGTGATTGAACGATGCTGCTCTAGGTCATGCAGTTGGGGTAAGCTCGGAAAGAGTGAGAGATCCTTCCACACGGAATACGGCATAAGAGTGATGCTTGCAGAGAGCGGCCAGGCATTGCATGTTGTTTATGCCAGAAAATTCACTGGGATAAGGAATCTGCCGGGGTCTCAAGTTTTCTAGGCAACTGTTAAGGATGACGCAGTGCAAGTTTCGTTTAATTTTGCCATTTAACTCAATTTCTCATTTGTTTCCTGATTAGGGTTTTTAAAGTTGAGGCGATTTAGGCATAAATGTTCAAAGATCCAAAAAGCTAATTTCGATTTTTATCTTTGAAGATCTCATGATTTCTCAATTTGTTCGTTAGCTTTTTCCTTGCGGCTTTCATTATTTCTTGCTTGATGGGAAATGGACTTGATGCTATAGGAATTGGGTATCATACAGGATGAAAACATTTGTCAGGATTTGGATTATGACGACTGAATTGGAAAAAGGAGGTTGGCCGTCTTGGTGTGCTTCCGTTTATCTAGCAGGAGGCATGTGTCTATGTCACCTCGGTTTGTCATGATTAACTGTTTACGGTCTTGGATGGTATCACCACTTCGGGTAGTGAATACCTTTTAAATCATCTTTGGGTTTGGTAGATAACAGTGTTTACCAGAGAGTTCAGAAACGGAAGTAGAAGATTTATTAGCTAGATAAAAATTTTGAAAGCATGTCAGTCAATTTGCCCAATTGGGATTGAGGTTTTTGGACCTTGGTTTTGCCTGTTTCTCACACTGCATCATTGGCCGTGATATATCTTTCAAAATCCGTTTTTGACTAAACAAAACCCCCCCCCAACGTGTGTCTGAGAGCAGTATTGAGAGCTATCGGTTGATTGACGTCGTGAGGTCGATAAATTGACCTTGGTTGAAATTATTTCCTTGTTTTGATTGAAGTTATTTCTCGATGAAAATTGTTTTGGACATTTGTATGAGGATTCTGAATTGGAGGAAATCCAGGAGGCGAATTTGATTTGCGACCATCGGAGGTGATAACCCAGAATTAGCTTGTTGAAATTGGGCGCAGCGGCTTGGGAAACATACTCTTGGATCTTGTCCATGGTAACATGTTGTTATTAGTGGCTGGACAGTTTGATAAAAATGACCTCCCCACACAAGTTACACAAATTTGTTTCAACCGCTTTTTAGGGAGCGGAAGCTGGGGTTTGATTTTTTTTGTCGAGATCAATGCCCGAACATTTCTTCGTGCTCAGCAACTTCAGTTGAGAATGCCTGGGGTGATGATGCTTGGTACTCATTTTAGCTACAAACAGCTTTGTTTCTTGATTGACGTACCTTTGACTTGCTCTCGATGATTTTTAAACATTCTGAGCATTTTTGTCTAAGAAGTTACACACCAGCAGCAGAGTTAATGAAATATTGATCAAATGAGTTTAGGGCAGTTAGTAATGTATCGAGTTGTGCAATTCTGAAAACCCATGTTGTGGGCATCCCTTAAAGATCATGTGAAACGATCCCAAGCCTCACAAAACGTATTTTCATCAAATTTTTGGCTGAATCTCGTGATTTCATTTCTGAGATTTGTCGTTTTAGAGGAGAGGGAAGAATTTGTTAATAAATTTGTAACAAGATCATCCCCATGTTTAATCGACGAGGGGGTTCTTTTCAGCCTATATCGGGCTGCCCCCTTCGAGAGAGAATGGGAAAAAAGCATAAGTATATCCGACGTTATTTGGTTCGTAGGAATCGTCATTCGTAGATGTGATCTTTGTTGAATAAGGATGTGAGCTTGTGGGTCTTCTTTTATCTATTTTCAAAAAATTGCTTGTTTTGGGGACAAGAATCGAGATGTGACATGCTTTGATTTCAACAGTTACTTCGCAGGTGATTTCCGGTTTAATAACGATCGCATATCTTGTAACCCTCGGTTCGGTGCTTCGTGCAATAGCGCCATAGACGATTATCAAGCCATGTAACTATGGGAGGATTATCAGGTTTCTCAAGATCTGGATGATTCAACAGAAGTTTGTTGGACTTGCTTGTTGGTCGACGTTTTTTTACCGGCTTGAGAACGAGTGCGCTTGCACAAATAGATATATAAAAGAAAATTTACACTAATTTTTAGGCTTTTTCAATGATTTTTTCACAAATTGTTTTTATCGGACAATGGATAAGGACTACTTAAACAAATAATCTACTTTCTCTCAGGTAGTTAGCTCATAAAAGTTTACATAAAATTTATATTTTTCGTCTTTTAGTCGAATATTAAAATAATATTTTATTATTTTATCTTTTTGTCAAGTTTTTATTAAATAGTTTATGTAAAAATGTTTTCTAAGTATAAAATATTTATAAAATTCCGGCATGACTCATTCGTTTATAGCCACTTTCCGAAGTCATAGACTTTATCAAAAATACTTTTTCTACAAAAGATCATTTCCCGACAAAATGCCAAATCACTATGTTTTCGCTACGTTTTATCAACACACGTTTTAAATTACTATTTTAACCATCTGAAGCCTAGATAAGTCCGAATTCCATAAGTCGATCAATAATTTGTTTTAGAACCCCAATTTCACTTGTTTTCACTTATTGGGCCAAATAGCCCAATGTTAACCCAAAATCACTAGTTAAGTTTTTAGCCCATAAGTTTAGCCCAATACAAGTTTACTAGTTAGCTCGAATATACAAAATCAAAATATCCATTAAGTTTAATAAGTTGGTATATGGTCACGCGCAAACTCACCCTTATTTTTATGTATCAATAAGTAAATATAAATATAAATACACAAAAAGGATCAGAATCCGCGAGATCAAGAAAACCGGAAGCAGTATAGAGTGTTCCCGGGTCGTTATGTCCCAACGAGGCTGAGATGGAAAATCGAAAGACGATTGATGATTGGTGTTTGAATGTAACAAAGAATGATTGGGAATTAAAACTGAAAGTAAATGCACATAAAATTTAAACAAAGAACATAAGCTGGAAATTGAATTAAAGCTAGCAAAGGCAAAACACTAAAAACTTTTACACTAAGGCACAAATAAGCTCTAATAAGCTTAAGACAGACAAATAAGCTAATCTAAATCTAAATAAGCAAATTAAGCATGCAATTAAGCTAAATTAAACAAGAGAAACACAACAGTACTAACAACAGTACTACCAGTATTAACTACCAGTACTAACTTAGAGTTAGTACTGCTAGTTATAAGTTAGTACTGTTAGCTAAAGGTTAGTACTGCTAGCCTTAACAAAACACAATTAAACAAGAAATAAGCAAATAAGCTAAAACAGAAGGTTAACTACCCAAAATAAGCACTTAAGCATAAGAATAGTCAACCAGAATAGACTATAATTGTAAATAAGCTAGAAAACTAAAACTGATTAACTCTTAAAATTATTTTGAAAAGACAAATAAGTTCTACTGAAAACAATAAACTAAAATAGGCTTAATCTACTCTAAAAAGCTAAAGAAATCTTAAACAAGCTGAAATAATAAGCTGATGAGCTGAATTGAACTGCCAGTACTAACAGTACTAACTAACAGTACTAACTTGGAGTTAGTACTGGTAGTGTTAAGTTAGTACTGTTCCTAAAATGAACTAGCAGTACTAACTTGGAGTTAGTACTGCTTGTTCAAAACAGCCTTTAACATTTCCAAAAATCATTTTTATTTCAAACTAATTAAAAACAGATTATCAAATAACAAAGTAAAACACTTATAAGCAATTTTCAATCCATAATAAGCACTTAAATAAGCATGAATTAGCCTAGCAGTGTTAACTTATAACTAGCAGTTTTAACAAATAAACTAACAATTCTGCAATAGACAAGTAAGAGCTAATCAAATAAGAGAACAACTACACCCTTGCCAAACAGGGTCAAACAATGAATCTAGCAACTCTACTTGCATAAAACAAGCTAGATGAGAGTCCATAAGCCCATCCAAAACTGCTTATCATCCATAAACATAACTGAGGTAAAGTTTTGAGAGTGATTGGTGTGATATTCTCTTAACTACTTAACTTTTTAAGCTCACTTAGTTAAAACAGTTTGTAAACAAGCAGTATTGAGAGCTTTTGAACATAAAACAACTCAATTAAGAAACTTAACACTTGGGATTATAAAGTGACATAAAAAATCTCAAACTTGCATTAAAACTTGAAAAGTGTTTATACAAGCATAAGTAAAAACTGTGGGGTAACTAAAAATAAGCAAAGTTTAAATTTAAAAAACTAACTAAAACTAGATGCCTCAAAGGCTTACAAAAAGCTCTATTTATAGCCTAAGTCCTTTGGACTTTATTGCGATTGTGCTTCTTTGTAGAATTAAAACCAAGTGTGCTAGTTTGTGAGCAGTGAATCTAGAGCAAATCCAGCCTTTTGATTTTCTTTTGACCTTCTTTGGAGACGTAAAAAGTAGATAAGAGAACAAGACCCAGCCATCGGAAGGGGCTTTATAGGAATGGAGAGGGATTGCCAACAGGACTTTATAATGCTGGGGGGAATAGTAGAGCTAGCGATGAAATTGATTTGTAGGATGTTATGAATTTGCAGGAGAATATGGGAGCAAAAACAGGTGCTGGCTGTTTTGTGTATTCGGCGAGAAGAGGTTTATACAAGTTGGGCTGTGAAGAGGGGGGGTTGAAGATGATTAAGGGGATGTTGGTTTTGTACAAGAAAAAGCCCACCACATTCTTTCTTCTTTTCATTCTCATTTTTCCCCTTTCTTATCTTTTATAAATGAATTTCCAAATTGGCATTACAGTCCCCTGTGTCTATATAATAATATAACCTTAGGGGTTTGCAATTTTTGACTCCCTTCATGTTACAATTTTTCTTTGCTTTTTCTCTCGGAGTTGACTTGACTTTTGATTGGGCTTCGTTTCACACACTTTTCCATCTCGTGTCCTGTTTTTCGTTTTGCTTGTTTTTTTAGTATTTTTTTCGTCTTTTTGTGAGATAACCGTTCCTGGCACAACACAATTAGCAAAACAAGCATATAGTTTGGCGTTTTGAGTCCCGATTTTTTTGGTTAGTTTTAGCTTGTTTTTAAAGGTAAAAGTTATGAGTAATTAAGTAAAGCACATACCAAAATCCCCCAAACTACAGATGTTGCGTGTCCACGCACAATGCTATAATAAGACACTCGAGAGTACCAAAAAAATCTCAAATCCGCCTCGAATAAAACTTGGAAAAGTACGCCAAGCGTTTATCAAAGGGAATAAAAGAATCAACAGCCTTGACAAGTCCCGGTTCTCACCAATTTTTATATTTACACAACTACTCTAAATTATTCTTTTTTTTTTCATGTGACTTCCTTTATTTATCAACAATGGGATCATAGAATGAGAAACGTTCAGAAAATAACTCCACGGACTTCCTGACCGGAATAATTTCAACGTCCCCGATTATTTCACAATGTCCTAATCTAAAGCAATTAAACAAGATCATTTGTCGATATAAAGTTTAAATATTAATCCCTCATACTATGACTTGCGAACTTTTTACTCCCACCCAACAATGGATATATGATTTTGAAAGTGTGTGCTCGTTTCAACCATAGATCAACATATTTCATAGTCATAAATTCAAGATGGAATCACGAACAAAGCAACCAACTTATTAGGAACAGTAACTTGGATTTTAAACCATAGAACTTTTTGCAACATATTTATCATTTTCAGAGTTCTTAAGCTAGAATAGTGTTTGCTTATTTTGAACACCTACCTAGGCCATCGCTCCCATAGGATATCACAAACCAACGACCGTGTCTTAGGTTGAAAAACCCACACCCGTGGCTAGCGTAGTGGAAATCACATCATACACCTACTTCCTAAAATGGCTAAGAATCGGTGCTTAGTTTTAACCTTCACCTATACCTTTCTTCTAAGGAGATATCAACAACACACCAAATCCCTAGTAAGTAAAGACGTCTTAGTTTGAACCCCTCACCCATCGTGGTTAGCGGAGTGGGATATCACGACACATCTTTTACTAGCTCCATATGATCAAATGTATGCTTCATTGGCATAATTACAATATTCGAGCATTTTTTTGCATTCATACACATTCATGCTTCTTTGGCATTTTATCTTTCATAACCGCATTTAAAGAATCAAGTATAAATTTGTAAGCTTTTTCTAAAAAACATCTGAAAACATCGATTGGAACTTAGTTGAACAATGCACGTATGATTAGGTGGATTAGAAGCTTATGGAGAAAAAAGACACAAGTTTATCATATAAGATTTGAGACGAATCTTGCTTAAAACAAACTAAACTTATATTAACTCTATCATTTCTGTTCTTCACCTTTTACAAATTCAAAGCAATAGAATTCGTGAAAGCTCGGCCTGAAGGAACTACTAGGGCTCAATACACGCCACGATCAGGAGACCAAAAATTATTCTCATTCTACCCAAAAGAAAAGTCAAAACTGTGACAAAACACTTATTTTATTTTTGAAAATTTTTAAATTTTTTTTCATTTTTTTGGTATTTTTGCAAAAATTACAAATTGTTGGTGAAAATACGGGAGTACGATGGTAACAAAGCAGCAGGCAACAATCAAATCGAAGATACCAACCCCCAAACTAGTACAAACATCGTCCGGCTGATGTTTTAGAAAGGGAACTACGTTATCTACAGGCCGTTTATGTAGTATGCCAAATGATAAACTTTAGTTGATTAGTTTTAGGATATCGTGATTCCAAAATGAAGCTCGAGGATTTGAAGAGCCTCTAGTGATTGAATAGAACAAAACCGAGAATACGTAAGCCTTCACAATCCGGGTAAACTCCTGGACAACAACACAACATGAAACAACGGGTGATAGAAAAGACAAGCAATCCCACGACACTATAGTACAAACAACCACTTAATCATACAATTACAACTACGGATAAGCATAGAGTTGCCTCCCACAAGACGCTTGTTTAAGAGGACGCTAAGCTTGAACCCGTCACCTACACCTGAATTTATTGGACATTTAGGGAATGTTGGAGTCGGGACTACCAAAATGTAAGAAGCGTCCCCCAAAAGTCCAAAGTAGTGCTTACTACCACGATGACCATACTACTTTGAAATTCGCCCGGATGGCATGAGATAGGCTCAACATGCCTAAGGAAAGACTCTGAGTTGATAGGTGAATGGTCCACTCCAACGGGATTTAGTTTGCCACCGAGAAAATCTTCAATCTGAATTAAAGAAGGAGGACTGGACTCGATCACCGACGTAGAAAACGCGATTTTTGATCTTGAGTCATGGATTACTCTTTGTTATTTCCTTATAGATCAATGAGTGCCCATAGGCATGAATCACGAAGTTCGCTAAGCTTCATTGAGTTGTAACTTTCCGTGATCACCCCAGATGAAAGACTCAAAGTTTGCATGTTTCAAGGCCCCAATAGGCTTTGTGCTCAAGCTCGATCAGTGATCGTAAGATGGCATGCCTTTTCCATACACAAGGCTTGCAAGAGAGTACAACCCGATGGCGTTTTATAAGCTGTGCGAAGGCCCATAGTAGCATCATCAACTTTTGTCCGACCAGGAAGCACGGTTTTCACCTATGGTCCTTTCAAGGATACGTTTCAACCCACGATTTGACACCTCGACTTGCCCACTTGTTTGTGGATGATACGCGGTGGAGAGCGGTGAGAATAGACTCCAATTTCTGCATTGACCTTAAGGTAACCTTAGCAAATAGGTCATTGCATAAAAAAAAAAAACAAAAAAAAAAAAAAAAAAAAAAAATAAAAAAAAAAAAAAAAAAAAAAAAAAAAAAAAAAAAAAAAAAACAAAAAAAAAAAAAAAAAAAAAAATAAACAAAAAAAAAAAAAAAAAAAAAAAAAAAAAAAAAAAAAGAAAAAAAAAAAAAAAAAAATAAAAAAAAAAAAAAAAAAAAAAAAAAAAAAAAAAAAAAAAAAAAAAAAAAAAAAAAAAAATGAGTTCCGGCGATCACTTATGATAGCTCAGGATCAACCAAATTTGGCGGAGAGAGATTTTAGGAATTTGCAAACCCATCCAGGCATCACTGTGGGAGCTCTTTCGCTCAACCCATTTGACAAGTAGTCAACGGCCACATGAAATAAATTTTGTGTTCCCTCGTTTGAAGACGGTGAACGGGCCCATAAAGTCAATGCCCCATAACGGCAAAGATTTCACAAACTTCGGATGGATTTTTGAGGCAATCTCATCATCCCTTACGAAGTTTTTCTTTCCGTGGCACGACTCACAGTTTTTGACAAACTCGTGGCATCCTTGTAAATGTAGGCCAAAAGAAGCCGGAATCAAAGATCTTTTTAGGCGTTAGGTTTCACCATGATGTGCCCCCGGTGGTGTCCATTGTAGCAAGCCTCCGAGAACGTCGAGAGCTTCCTTGTCGTGCACACATCGCCTGATCACATGATCTGCACAAATTTTAAATAAGAAGAGTCATCCCAAAAAATAAAGTTTCACGTCCTTGAAGAACTATTTTCATTTGGTGCTTGACATGCACTGAGATTCACAACGAAGGTTACCCGCTGTGATAATGTGCAAAGTCGGCAAACCACGGGTATCAGAATCACAACGAAAAGTCACCATACATAACTCTCGAGAGAAATGTTTCATTAATTTCTTTAGGGTCGAGAATGTTTTCATATGGGTTTTCTAATCGGGGACTGATTATCAGGCTGGCAGTTCTCTTCTCGGCTCTTTTTGTGTCAAGAACTTAAAGTCAAATTCTTGAGGATGAGAAACCATGGAGCCATCTTCGCTTTAGCATCCTTTTGGCAAAGAGAAACTTGAGGAGCGGAATGGTCCGAATTCACTATGCCTTTTGATCATGAAAAGATAATGACCCTGAATTTTCGAATAGCATACACCACTGCTAACATTTCCTTTCTCGTGGTTTAATTAGAATCAGCCTCGGTCATCGTCATGCTAGCATAATGATAGAGCCGAAAGGGTTTTTCATTGGAATTGTTGCCATCAAAACTAGCCCCTATGGCTAATCACTTGCCTCGCACATAAGTTCGAATGGTAGAACCCATTAAGGGGGCAATCAAGATTGGAGCTTCCTTAATTTTATTCTTTAACGTTTGGAAAGTTGGATGGCCATTCATCTAGAGAAGATGAATGGAGTATTCTTCTCGTGAGAAATGAAGTCATTGGTCGGATATTTGGAAAAACCTTATGAATCGCCGGTAAAAAAACCGGCATACCAAAGAAAACTCCTAACACCTTTGACAGTGTGGGAATGAGGTTATTTGGCTATGTACATCATTTTGTGCTTTGTCACCTCAATCCACATTTTTAGAAATTTAGGGCCTAGGACAATGCCCTCATTGACCAAAAAATGGCTCTTCTCCCAGTTAAGAAACACAAATGGTATGTCTTCACATCTTTGCAACATTTTCGTCAAGACGGTAGATGCAATATCAGTAAATTTTCCCAAAGACCGAGAAGTCATCCATGAAGACTTCCATTGTCTTTTCAACCATGTCGTGAAAGATGGCCACGATACACCATTGGAACGTGCTCTGGTAGCATTGGCCTAAGCCGAAAGTCATGCGACGGTAGGCAAACTTCCCGTAGGACAAAGTAATGGTGGTCTTTTCTGATCACGAGGGTCAATGGGAATTTGGAAATACCCAGAGAATCCATCAAGGAAACAATAGTACTCGTTTCCCGCTAATCTCTCGAGCATTTGATCCATAAACGAGAGTGGAAAGTGGTCTTTACGGGTGGCTTCATTTAACTTGCGGTATCAATGCATTACCCGCCACCCGGTAACGCAATCGAGTTGGGAATCAACTCATTATCTTCATTTTGACAAGCGGTAAATCCACCCTTTTTGGGCACACAATGGTATCGTGCTTGACCATGACTATCGGAGAATGGGTAAATCAATCCTGCGTCAAGAAGTTTTCAACTTCATATCTTGATGACATCATGGATTTTGGATAAACCCTTTCTCATGATGCTGAAACTGCAGTTTAGATGTCCTCTTCCATTAGAAGTTTTGTGGGTACAGAAATTTCCGGGTTAATACCCTTAATGTCGGATAATTCAACGATGGCTCCTTTGTTGGACTTAAGAAGAATCCTTGATCATATCGTGCTTTCTCCCCCATAAACCTAATCTTTAGCATGATACTGGTACTTGTTGTCATCTTCGCAAGAATGCGGTATTCAGATGGGGAGGTAAGATCTTTGAGTACAACCTCTGGCGGTTCATCAATCGAAGATTTAAACAGTTTTGCTTCACAAAGTTTGATGTCTTCTTGGTTTCTGGTGAACAAATCTCCTTGATTTGGAATATGAGTCGTTGGTTCATTGTTCAAGAATGCCTTCTAGGATGATAACGTCCCCGTCCGTGATCCATAATAAGTCGGAACAACTTCCGGTGAAGTTGTATCATCCAACTAGAGCAAGGAGAAAAGCATTTGCTTCCTCGAAACAAGTACAAATCACTTTCTTTCCCAAATGGAGTAAGGTCGGAGATTGAAATTATGCCACAATAGGATCAAAGCACGGAGAGAGGATTTCGTATGCTACCGAATAAGAAAAACCTAAAACCTCTTGCGAGTATTCTTCCTTACCATATCAATGACGTCAATCCGGTTGCCGTCATATGATTGCAATTTGCGATTGCCGTGTATTACCAATTCGAAGTTTTGATTTAGGTGAAAGTTTATGGCCTCTTTTCCAACACGAAGGGTAATGTCAGATTTCACCCCTCAGTACACATCGCTAAATGGCATGACTAAGTTTTCGAGAAAACACCTCCCGAGAATTAGAGGTACTAGGGGGACTGGTTCAAAATCAACAACCTTAAAATCGCTGAAATTAGGGAACTTTCCCACCAACACAGGGCGGACGTCTTTTGGCGATACCGATTGGGTAAGCGATTGAACGTCCCGCTAGCTCTAGCGTCTGCATGTTGGGTAAGTCTCGGAAAGAGAGAAGATCCTTCCACACGGAATTATCGGCATAAGATTGATGCTATCACCGAATCGGACCCGAACGGCATGCATGTGTTAATGCCACAAAATTCACATGGGATAAAGGAATCTATCGGGTCCCAAGTTTTCTAGCAACTTGTTAAGGATGACCGCCGAGCAAGTTTCGTTTAATTTTGCCCATTTCACTCAATTTCTCCTATTGTTTCCGATTAGGGTTTTTAAAGTTTGAGGCAATTTAGGCAAAAGAGTTAAAGGCGTCCAAAAACGCTAATTTCGAAAATTCATAACTTGAAGATTTCATAGAATTTCCTCAATTTGTTCGTTAGCTTTTTTCATTTCCTTGCGCCTTTCATCATTTCTTCTTGATGGAAATGGAATTGATGCTTTAGGAAATGGAGTATCAACAGGAGAAACATTTGCTCAGGAATAGGATTACAGACTGATTTGAACAACAAGGAAGGTGGACGTCTTTTGGTGTGCTTGCGTTACTTATCAGAGGCCACGTGTCCTTTGTCCACCTTATCGGTGTCATGATTTAACTGATTTCGGTCCTTGGATGGTAACACCACTTCGGGTAGTGAACCTTTTAAATCTTCCATGGTTGTAACGATGTTCCCAGGAAGAGGTTCCAGAACTTCCAGCAACCGGAAGTAGAAGCTTAATATAGTAGTGAACAAAATTTGAAAGCATGTCAGTTCCAATTTGCCATTTGGGATTGCAGGTTTTAGACCTTTGTGTTTTTATGCATGTTTCTCAACAACTGCATCATTGGCTGTGACATAACTTTTTAAAATCTGTTTTTGCCACAAATCAGATCCGTTTGTTTTGTTTGTTGGGTCGAATGTTTGTGGTAGCTGAGGAGACATGGACAGGTCCATTGATGAGCTACCGAGTTGAGTTTACCGGAGGTACGCTTAAATCTGACCTGGTTGAAATGTTTCCTCTATTTTGATTGAAGTTGTTTCCTCGATTTGAAATTGTTTTGACTGATTGCCATGAGGATTCTGAATGGGAGGAAAACCAGAAGGTCATAATTTGATTTGAGACCATCAGATGGTCGATAACCAGAATTGCTTGGTTGAAGTTTGGCCGCAGCGGCTTGGGAACATCTAACTCTTGATAGTTGTCATTGGTAAATGTTGCAATTAGTGGCTGGACATTTTGATGGAAAAAATGACCTCCCCCACAAGTTACACAACTTTGTTCAATGCCGCATTTTACGGGGGCGAAGGCTGGGGTTTGTTCTTTTTGTCAGAATTAATGCCCGAAAAAAATGACAAATCAAACAGAAAACGAAATAAATTCCCATCCCGATGTTTAAGAAACATGTCTTTGAGTTCAGCAACATCAGATGAGATTTCTGGTGGAAGAGCTTGTACACATTTTAGCACAACACTTGTTTCTTGATTGACGTACCTTAGACTTGCTCCGATGATTTTTTAAACATTCTCAGTCTCCGAGGCATTTTGTCTAAGAAGTTACCACCAGCAGCAGAGTTCAATGAATCTTGATCAATTGAGTTTAGGGCATTATAGAATGTATCGAGTTGATGCAATTCTGAAAACCCATGATGAGGGCATCCCCTTAAAAGATCATTGAAACGATCCCAAGCCTCACACACGTCTCATCAAATTTTTGCTGAAATCTCGTGAATTTCATTTCTAGATTTGTCGATCTAGAGGGAGGATAAGAATTTGATAAAAAATTTCGTAACAAGATCATCCCATGTTTCAATCGACCGAGGGGGTTCTTTTTCCAGCCATATCCGGGCTGCCCCTTCGAGAGAAAATGGGAAAAGCATAAGTTTAACCGACGTATTTGGTACGTTCGGAATCTTCATCGTAGAAGTGATCTTGTTGAAATAACGGATGTGAGCATGTGGGTCTTCTTTATCATTCCCAAAAAATTGCTTGTTTTGGACGAAGACACAAAGACCATGCTTTATTCTAAGTTATTATTATTGCGTGTGCTTTCCGGGATTAACGATCGCATCCTCGTAACCCTTCCAAGGTTAACCCTCAGTGGTTCTGAGACGAGGCAGTTGTCCCATAGTACGATTATCATCCATCAAACTAAAGAGGATTATCAGGTTTCTAAGTCTCAAGATTGGATGATTCAACAGAAGTTTGTTGGACTTGCTGTTGTCGACGTTTACGGGCTTGAGAACGAGTGCGCATGCACAAAATAGAAATATAAAAAGAAAATTTACACTAAATTTTTTTTTTTTTTTTTTTTGATTTATTCACAATTGATTTTAACGGACAATGAGATAAGACAACTTAAACCAAATAATCTACTTACTTCACGGTAGCTCTCAAAAAGATAAACGCACAGGTGAGCGGAGGAGTAGGAATAGCGCGAAGCTTATTTCTCCTTTCGGGTCGTAGTTCCAAGGAACAACCCTCCTTATACCCACTTTGTAGTTTGTTTAACGTTTCAAGGTGAGCCGTATATCGTAAGAGACACAAATGGTAAGTTTTAAATCTTTTGTTCGAGTTGGGAACCAATAAGTTCACCGGAAGTTATTATGATAATACCTCAATTGAGAATATTATATTTTGGTATTTTTACCAATTTATGTATTTTATTTCTTGCTTATGGACAATTTTTTTATATTTTTGATTTTTTTTATATTGTAATTATACTAGAAAAAAATGAAAAATATTTTTGTACTTTTTATATTTTTTTATAAAATATTCACAGATTCAAACACAAGTTGTCAAACGCAACGATAGACGGTTTCAAGCGACTCGCTTAAACTCGCTCCTTAAAACATATCTATATATGATATAAATACTTAGATAAATGTAAACATAGATAAATATATGACAAGGAACAAATCCGCGATAGCAATGTAACCGGAATGCAGTTATAAGATGTTTCCCGGGTCGTTATGTCCCAACGAGGCTAGAGAATGGAAAAATCGACGAAGACGATTGATGATTTGTGTTTGAATGTAACAAGGAATGATTGGAATTAAAACTGAAAGTAAATGGCAATAAAATGAAAGCTAAAATAGCAAAAACAAGTTAAAATAAACTTTTACACTAAGGCACCTAAATAAAAGCTCTAAAAAGCTAAAAGACAGACAAATAAGCTAAACTAAATCTAAATAAGAAAATTAAGCATGCAATTAAGCTAAATTTAAACTAGAGAAACTCAACAGTAACTAACAACAGTACAACATTATTAACTACTACCAGTACTAACGTAGGTTAGTACTGCTAGGACTTAAGTTAGTACTGTTATCTAAAGGTTAGTACTCTTGCACTTAATAACAAAACACAGTTAAAACAAAAATTAGCAATAAGCTAAAACAGAAGGTTGTAACCTAACCCAAAATAAGCACTATTAAGCATAAGACTAGACAACCTAGAATAGACTATAATTGTTAAAATAAAGCTAGAAAACTAAAACTGATTAACTCTTAAATTATTTGGAAAAGACAAATAAGTTCGTACTGAAGACACGTAAACTAAAATAGGGCTTAAAATCTACTCAAAAAGACTAAGAAGAAAATCTTAAACAAGCCGAAATAATAAGCTGATGAGCTGAATTGAACTGCCAGTACTAACAGTACTAACTAACAGTACTAACTTGAAGTTAGTACTGGTAGTGTTAAGTTAGTACTGTTCCTAAAATGAACTAGCAGTACTAACATGTATATAGTACCGCTTGTATTCAAATAACACAAGCCTTTAACATTTCCAAAAATCATTTTTATTCAAACTAATTAAAAACAGATAATCAAATAACAAAGTAAAACACTTATAAGCAATTTTTCAATCCATAATAAAGCACTTTAAAATAAGCATGAATTAGCCTAGGCATGTTAACTTATAACTAGCGGTTTTTAACAAATATACATAACAATTCTTCAATAGACAAGTAAAAGTAAGAAATAGAGGAGACTTACTACACCCTGCTCAAAACAGGGGTCAAATTAACAAAATTAATCTACAACTCTATCTTGCATAAAACAATCTATTAGAGTCCATAAGGCCCATCAAAACGGCTAACATCCATAATCAAAAGCCGAGGTGTAGATTTGAGAGTGTTTGGTGTGATATTCTCTTAAAACTACTTAACTTTTTAAAGTTCACTAGTTTAAACATTGTAAACAAGCTGTAATGAGAGATTTTGAACACAAAACAACTCAATTAAGAAACTTAACACTTGGGATTATAAAGTGACTTTAAAAACTCAAACTTGCATTAAAACTTGAAAGTGTTACAAGCTGAAAGTAAAAACTGAAAATAAGCTAAGTTAAATTTAAAAACTAAAACTAGTTCCTCAAAGTCTTACAAAAACCTATTTATAGCCGAAGTTGGACTTGCGCGTATGTGCTTCTTTGTAGAGATAAGAACCAAGTGTGCTAGTGTGTGATTTGCACTAGAGCAAATCCATCCTTTGATATTTTTGAGCTTCTTTGGAGACAACCTCAGCCATCGAAGTGCTTTGGGAATGGAGAAGGATTGCCAACATGGACTTTATAAAGCTGGGGGGGGAAAGTAGGGTGGATGAAATGATTTGGTAGGATGTTGAGTGATTTTGTAGGAGAAGTATGGGAGCAAAACAGGGATCTGCTGTTTTGTGAATTTGAGGTAATAGTTTATACAATTTTGGATTTGTGTACGAGGGAGGTTGAAGATGAATTAAGGGTATCTTTTGGATTTGTGTACAGAGAAAAAGCCCCTCCACATCTTTCTACTTTTCATTCTCTGTTTTCCCCTTTCATTTCTTTTTATAATGAAGTTTCCCAAATTGCATAATCATTTCCAGTGTTTAATATAATAATATAACTTAGGGGTTTGCATTTTTGACCCCTCAAGTTACATTTTTCTTTGCTTTTCGTCTCGGAGTTTACTTACTTTGATTGGGCTTCGTTTTCACACACTTTTCCATCTCGTGTCCTGTTTTGTCGCTTTTTGCTTGGTTTTTTGTCTTTTTGTGAGATATCCGTTCCTGCACAACACAATTAGCAAAACAAGCATATATTTGGCGTTCTGAGTCCGTTTTTGGTTATTTTAGCTCGTTTTTAAAGGTAAAAGGTATGTGTAATTAAGCACATACCAGGGTGCTTCTGACCAACATCAAGCATTGCTGTCCTTTATTTACAAGCAAAATAGAACTAACCACAAAGATCAGCAGACATGCTTGTTTGCTTGTTTCTTATCTCAAGAGGAACCCAAGAAAGTCCTCCAAGCTTAGCAGATGAAAAGTTGGATTGAAGCATGCAAGAGAACTACCATCAAATTCAAGCTACAAAATGTATGGGTATAATGTAGACTTACCAGATGGCAAGAGAGTGATTGGAACTAAATGGGTTTTTCGAAACAAGAGGGATGAACGGGGTACTATTATCAAGAATAAAGCGCGTCTAGTTGCACAAGGGTACAGGCAAGAGGAAGGTGTGGATTATGATGAAGTTTTTGCACCAGTTGCCAGAATTGAAGCAATCAGACTCTTTTTGGCAATTGCATTCTTTTATGGGGCTTTTATTGTCCAATTAGATGGATGTCAAAAGTGCTTTTATATATGCAACATCACAGAAGGAGGTGAATGTAAAACACCACCACCCGGTTTTGAAGAACAGCTTCATCCCAAACAAAGTCTACAGAAGTATCAAAGCACTTTATGGCTTTCATCAAGCCCCAATAGCAGGTATGAAAGACTTTCCACTTTTCATTTGAAACAATTTGGAGATAGGTAGAAGGGGCTATTGATAAAACTCTGTTTATTAAGAAGATAGAAAGATACATGTTCGTGTAACATGTTATATGTGTGATGATTATCAATTTTGGATCAAGCCAAATCTTCTATGGTGAAGGGATGATTTGAAGATCTTATGCAAAAAGAATTCAAGATTGAGTATCCATGGGTGAACTCACTTTCTTTTTGGGCTTCAAGTCCAAAGCAAAACTACTGCTGTATTTTTCTAATTCAAGACCAATATTTAAAAACATTCGCAACAAATATTGACTTAGAAAAATTTAAGCAAAATAAACCCAGTTTAAGTGTGTTGTTTACATCTACCCAATTGAAGCACCATAAATCTTAGGAAAAGATGAAGATAGGTGAAGAAGTTGATGTACATCTGTATAGTTCCCTACTGATTGGATTGTCTCATGTATTTTAACTCTATTCAAGACCAGACATAATGTTTGCTGTTTGTCTGTGTGCAAGGTTTCAAGTCACTCCAAAGGTCTCTCACATGAATGCTGTAAAAAGGATTTTTAGGTACCTCAAACATCAACCAAAATTAGGTTTATGGTATCCTAAGGATTCTCCTTTTCATTTAGAAGCCTTTTCAGATAGTGACTATGCTGGGGACAATCATGATAGACGATCAACTTCAGGAGGATGTCAATATCTTGGAAGAAACTGGTTCTCGTTGGCAATAGCAAGAAAACAAACAATTGTGGCTATCATCATCTACAGAGGCAGAATATGTAGGCGATCTTGCCAAGTTGTTATGATGCCAGAGTACTTTGGATGCAAAATCAACTTCTCGATATGGATTTAACTTCATAGAACACAGAAATCCTATAGACAATGAGAGACCATATTCCATTGTGAATGAAAAAACTTGTTCTTTTACTCAAAGACTAAGCATATTCAGATTCGACAACACTTATACCGATAATGTTAGTATCAAATGGCTCATTACATCGTGGGTCAAAGGTACATACTGATGACAAATGTAGCAGATTTACTCACCAAAGGTTTTGACTGGCACGAATTAACTTTTTGTTGGTAACATTGGTATGATTAAACCCATAGCTGCGTTTGAGGGAGGACGTACCATGTAAAGTACTGGTACACAAGTAAAGAGTAATAGTTCTGGTTTATGAAAGCATCTTCGAAGCATATGGTATGCATAAGGGGAAGGATATGAAATGTATTGATCAAAGATTTAATGATATTGACAGAAATTTTTGAGAAATTACAGGGTTTGTGATTGACAAAGGTTTGGTAAAAAAGCTTTTCGGTTGCAAGTACTGCTTAAGCAAACTCAAAGTACCTGCTCGTCTTAGAAAGTACTGCTTATACAAAACCTAATGTACTGTTCTAACGTTCGTCAACGGACCAACGCGCAATTTTGATATACAAGACGAAATTTACACGGTAACTTTCTTTGTACCACATTCGCAACCTATAAATGCTCAACTGAATTTGCAATTTTCTCACACTTCATTTCTATTTTATTCATAAAGTTTGTACATTCCAACCTCCGACGCACATCACATTCATATCAAATGGCCAATATTGCACTTGTAACATGCAAAAATATTGCTTGTTGTAGAGAAGAACTGCGCATAATGCTGATTTTATCCAATCAATGATTATCTCATGGATGCTCAATTACACTAATTCGTTTTAGTTGATCATGGATCTAATTGTCCGTGGCGTTCACCAATTATGGGCTAATCAGCTCTCTAAAAGAGTAATCAAAGAGATTCCTTACATTCGCTGGCAATGGTAGCTGGAAAAAGGATATTGATTTCATAAGGAAACCATTAAGGGCTGATCTACAATTCGACATCTGATTGAGGTTGATAATTTTCCAAAAGCAAGTTATTTAGTGTGGACTTCAGCTCAGAGACATAGGTCTAAGATGTAACTTGGGCACAACTACTTTTCTAAACCTCTGCTAAGGCCCTCAGTGAAGTATTTAATTCATGTCATACTTCATCTGTCCTAAGTCCTAAAAGTACATCATGGGAACAATTTGGGACTAACATAGCATCAGCTCTGGTAGGATTAGCAACCAACCAAAAGTTCAACTTTTCTTTGATGATAATGAATGGAATGCTAGGACATATTTCAAATGGTACACCTTTTCTTATGTATCCTAGATTCATTCAACTATTTTTGAATAAGCAATTAGAGGGAGTAACCAGACCTCAGAATTTTCTGCCATCAGTTACTCTTCCCTCTAAGGTCTTTACTTTTATGAGAAAGCATAGTCCTAAGTTCTCATGTCGAATTACACCTTTGACTCCACCTATGTTATAGGTCGTAACAGCATTAGCAACAGAGGAAGCACATAGTACTAGTCTTCATTCTAGGGCTGCAAGTTCTCTAAAGGATGATCAAGGTACCCCTATTCAAAGTGATGCTTAAGATTGTAGTCTTCAAGGTACTGCTGCTTCACAAGGTACTGCTGCAGTACCAGGTACTGCTGAAATTCAAGTTACTGCTGACTTCCAGGGTACTGCTGCAACTCAAGGTACTACTGATCTTCCACGAACTCCCAATGATTATACTCCCACAGATGCATCTCAAACATCTGGAGGAGATGAGGGACTTTTGGATTTATATTCTTTAAACAGGGAAGTTAGGAGGCTCAAGAAGCAAACCATTTCTCAAGCCAAACAGATTCGCAAGCTCAAGGCCAAACTCAAGAAACTGTCAAAAGTGGTAGAGCCAGTGGTCAAACATCACGCTTTTTGGGTAGAAAGTCAGAACCTTAAGAAGCAAAGGAATAAGGTGTCTTCAGTCAAACTGGGGAGGAATAAAGATGAAAGTAATTTGTCTGAAGAGAATAATGACCATACAGCTTTTGTTTATGAAGATGTTGATGCTACAGAAGCTGTTGTTACTCCTGACTTAGAAAGAAAGAGTGATGAAACAGAAGAGGTGATAATTGAAGAAAAGGATACCTCTGATGTAAAAAGTGGAGATACTGAAGAATTGGATTTGGAGAGGATTCAAAGTACTGCTAGACAAAGTACTGTTACTCCAAGGACTTTAGATTTTGATGATGAAGCAGGTCCTTCAAGTCCAATTCGTCCAACTCAAGAAGAAGAGCCTGAAGAACAATTCAAAGATGATGAATTTCTTGCTAATCTCAATAGAACAAGAGGCTTAAGCATTCCTGGTCCCATGCAATCTCAACCTCAACAGCCAACTCAAGCTACTGACCCAAAAGAAAAAGGTAAAGGGATATTGGTTGAAGAGCCCAAAAAGAAGAAATTAACTCTTCAACAAATCAGAGCTTTGGAGACTGCACATGATGAGGAAATTGCTAGAAAGGCTCAAGAAGAATGGAATGCAGAAGAAGAGCGAAAAAGGTTAGAAGCTTTGAAGAAACCAAAACCAAAGATTATCTCGAAGAAACCTACATCTCTTGCACAAGAACGGACTCAAATGATGAATTTCTTAAAAGGTCAAGGATACAAGAATTTGAAAAAACTAAAGTATCCACAAATGAAGGAACTGTATGATAAAGTTCAAGAATCCATCAAAGATTCCTTCAAAGATTTTATTCCAATGGGTTCAGAAAAAGAAAAGCAGATGTTACAAGAAAGAGATGCAAAGAGACTCTTAAGGAAGAGAAAAGCTACAGTTACAGAAGAACAGCCATCAAAGAAGCTTAAATTGAGGACAGAGACAATTGATGAGCTCAGAAACTATCTTAGGATTGTAGACTTTGAGAAGAGTGCACAAGATAGAGAGTCACTGGAAGCAATCTCTATGATTACAGAATTCAAGGTCATTGACTCACCCGATGGAGAGTATCTCATAATCTATAGAGCAAATACTCATTTCAGAGCTTTCGACACTTTGTGGGAGATACTGCACATCATTGATAGACAGGATCTACATCATCTATATCTGGTTGTACAAGACTATTATAAGCATATTCCACCAACCGGGTTAGGATTGATACTTTTGGGTGATCTTACAACTATTTTGGAGAATCAAGAAGTGATGATGACTTCTGGAAGAATCAAGAAGATTAGGAAATTATAAGATGGAGACTTAATGAATCTTCAGGAGTGCATACATTAGAGTTAGAGGATGGTACAATGATTCATATGCTGACAGAAAGAAGATATCCTCTATCAAGAGAGCTAATGATCAGGATGCTAGATCATGGTATGGAAGTTGAAGATGAGAGTGACATAGCTATCACATTGATACATTTGTTTATTCTATGGACAACTGAAGATGGTGATGATTCTTAAACAACTGGTATGATTTATCAATATTTTCTTTGTAAATAACATATCTTGTTTTGATAAAAAGAATTAACTGTGAACAAGCAGTACCTTATTCAAAATACTGCTAGTTTAAAACAAATAGTACTTTGTTGAAAGTACTGCTAGTTAAAAAGTTGTTTTTGAAATAGTTTGAAGTTTTGAGTGTGCAAAAAGGTTTAAGGCACAAATGTTTGAATATAAAACTGTTTTAAGGGATTGAGTGTTGATTAACCATCACACAGCAAATGGTAATCAATTCACCATATCTAACAGATATAAGAATTGACTAGTCCAAATCAAACAGTTTTGGTAAAGACTTCTCAAATCTGTTGATGGTTGACAATTTACCAAAAATTGTATGGTGATCAATACACCATGGTATTACACTGAATTATTGGCTACTCCAAAGCAAACGGCTTTTTGGTAAAGAGAACTCAAATCCGTTGATAGCTTTAATAGTTTGCTCAAAACTATATGGTCCTCAACTCACCAATGTTTTATTACTAAGAGTTGACTAGTCCTGAGCAAACGGCTACAGGTAAAGACTAATCAAATCCGTTTATGGTTGTAATGACTTACCAAAAGTCATATAGTACTCAACACACTATGATTCATGTTCTGAGTGTTGAAGTGATTTTCAGTTCATCATGGATTATTACCTTTTCTAGGTACCAAAGAACTGACTAGCCCAAGAGTGAATGGCTACTTGGTAAAGGCTCATCAAATCCATTCATGTTGCTGAAAAGACATGTTGCTGAGAAGAACAATCTGTTTGAGGCAAAGACAAAGATTTTTGAAGAAATGTGTATGTTCAAGATAAGAGGTTTCATTTCAAGATGCTCAAACAGATTGTGTACAAGATACTGCTCAAAGGATGAAGCTTAAAAGATTGAAGGCAAGTACTGCTTAAATGACAAGACAGACTGATGCTGAACAAAGAAGACCAACTATCAAGAAACTTGAAGTCAAGCAAGTAGAATTCAAGTTAGGGGAGGATTGTTGGGAAAAACAAGTCAATTGGTCAAAGTACTGCTAAGTAGAAAGTCAAGGTACTGCCAGTCAAAGATCGAAGTACTGCCGTGGATAAAGGAACTATAAAGTTTAAACGGTTGTTTTAGCATGTATCTTGTAACATTATTAGTGATAAGTATCAATAGTGTTTATGATATACAAGGACTGGTACATCGACTAGAGTATCCTTATGTTAATAAAAGGATCTCTAGGAAGACATTAGAAAATAGAGAACAAACATAAGAAAACACTACGTTGAGACTTATTAGTATTGTATTAGGATCTGCAATTATAGGCAGATTCAAAGGTTTATAAAAGAATCGTTTGAGACATTGTTGTGTGTTTCTTCATCTGTACTGCCAACTAATTCCGCATAGTTTGACAAGTAATAACAGGTTATCATTAAGGAATAACTATCCTACAGCTAACTCACGGACTATCCGAGAAAGGGTAAATCAATCAGCAATCCCAAAAAAGGGAGATTTTTTTACAACCTTCCTTTTTTATAACTTCAGATTTTGATTAACCTTCTTTGATTTGGACAAACCGTTATTAAAGTCATCGTTCATTAAGATTTTGTGAGTGCAAAATTGCGGGTCAATACCCTTAATGTCGGAGAGTTTCCAAGCAATTGCTTGCTTGTGAGACTTTAAAACCTTTATGAGGCGTTCCTTCTCTTCGTCTTTCAAGTTTTTAGCAATAATGACGGGTAATTTATTGGTACCCTCCAAAAATGCATACTCGAGATGAGAAGGTAAGTCCTTGAGTTCAAGCTCCGGGGGTTCATCAATTGAGGATTTAACGCTTTTAAGTTCTTCACACTTTAGGTCCTTCGGAGGGAGAGGAGAGTACGGGTCATTATTTAACATTTCTTCAATTAGACGAATGTCTCCCTCCGGATCAAATTCAGCATCATCAATTCCTGGTGGAATTGAGTCATTTGCAAAACAGGCTTCAATTTCTTCTAGAATGAAATCACCTCCCTCAAATGGAGTAAGGGAAGGTGAAGATTTAGCAATGATTGGTTCAGAAATTGGAGTGGGATTGCCACTCTCAGAATTGTCAGAAAATCCTAACACTTCTTGAGAATACTCCTCACAAGCTATATCGATGACATCGATTCGGTTAATTGATTCAGCATCATTGTAGGAGTATCTTGAAGTGTTACCAACTTTGAATGTTATGGCTTCATCACTCACTCAGAGAGTTAATTCTTCACCGTAAACATCAATCAAAGCTCGTGCCGTCCTCAAAAAGGGTCTCCCGAGAATTAAGGGAACTCGAGGATCGACAACATAATCAACGACTACAAAGTCGGCCGGAAAATGGAACTTTCCTACTCTCACAAAGACATCTTCGGCAATGCCGGTTGGTCTAGTAGTAGACCGGTCCGCAAGCTCAAGAATCATTTGAGTAGGAGTAAGTTCGGGGAGTGAAAGCTTCCTCCATATGGAGAGAGGCATCAAGTTGATGCTTGCACCAAGATCGGCCAAGGCTAAGCATTCAACTATCTCTGGAAAATTACATGGAATGAGAAATTTACCGGGGTCTCCTAGTTTTTCGGGCAACTTCTTTAGGATAACCGCCGAACAATTCTCATTCACCGGTGTATTGGCTAATTCAAATAATTTCTCCTTATTGCTAAGAAGATTCTTGAATGTGGAAGCGAATTTGGGCATGTAGAGTAAAGCATCCGAGAAGCTAAGATTGAAGTGTAAGCTTCGAAAGATTTGAAGAAACTTCATCATTTGATGGTCGTCTCTTTCTCGGAGCTTTTGGTTGTTGAGTCTCGAAGGATAAGGTAAATTCGGTTTAGGCTTAGGGGCAATATCGGGCTCAGAGATTGGTGCTTGAGGTTGGACATCCGGAGGTTGGACTTTTTCGGTACTTGGTTGCACCGGATCCTTTGTTACCTCGGGTGCTCTTTCCACCACCTTGGAAGAAGAAGAGAAAGGTGGAGGAATTGGAGGTCTATCGTAAGAAACACCACTTCGGGTGGTGATTGTTTTCAAGTTACCTTTCGGGTTAGTAACAGTATTGCTAGGAAGAGGACCCGAACTCGGAGGTTTGTTCATTTGAAAATAATTACTCAACATGTTCTCAAGTTTATTGTTTTGTTGCAACATCGTGGCCTGAAATTCGTTTTTCAACTCAGCATTCATATTAGTGATTTGGTTTTGCATAGCTCGCATGTTTGTTTCATTAACTTTCATGTAATTTGCGAGTTCATTTGACGGAGAAGCTTGAGTTGGTGGAGTCGGAGCTCGGTAAGTCGAATTTCCTGGGTTGTAATTATTTCCCCGATTTTGATTGTTTTGAACTGGTGGAAAACCGGGTGGTCGAACTTGATGAGCTACGCTCGATGGACGGTGTCCAGCATTTCCCTGATTATAGTTTACTGCGGCTAAAGAAACATATGCTTGGATATTATCTTGATATCCTGGGAAAGCGTTGCCATCGGTGTCAAGACACTGGTAGTAAGGGTGTGGTCCACCACAAGTAACACAACTCTCTTCAACCGCTTTAACGGAAGCCGGAGGAGGGGTTATGTTTTTGAGAAGCAAAGCCTTAATGACATCAGTGAGTGCAGCGACATCGGGTGAAAGTCCCGAGGTAGAAGTGTTCGTACTCACTTTGGCAACAACCGGTCTGTTTCGTGAAGTGGGAACTTTTGATTTATTCTCGATAAGGGTTAAGGCATCCTTAGGAGTCTTAGTCAAAAGATTGCCACCGGCGGCTGTATTCAACGAATCTTGATCGGCTGATGTTAAGGAATTATAGAAGGTATCAATTTGGTGTAATTCTGTGAAACCATGATGTGGACATGCACGAAGGAGATCCATGAATCGCTCCCATGCCTCACAGAATGATTCATCAAATCGTTGTTGAAAATTACTGATCTCATTGCGGAGATTTGTGGTTTTTGAGGGAGGAAAGAATTGGTTAATGAATTTAGAAACAAGATCTTCCCAAGTTACTATAGAGCGGGGGGGTTCTTTTTCCAGCCAAATCCGGGCTGCCCCCTCGATGGAAAATGGGAAAAGCATAAGCTTAATCGACGAATTAGGCACGTCTTTATACTTAATCGTCGAAGTGATCTTGTTGAACCAACGAATATGAGCATGAGGATCTTCCTTCTCAAACCCGCAAAATTGCTTAGACGTTACAAGATTGAGTAAGCCGTGTTTAAGCTCAAAATTCTCCGCTAGAATAGCGGGAATAACGATCGCATCTCCGTAACCCTCAGTGGGTGCTTGGAGCAATTCCGCCATAGTACGTGTATCGTCCATCGTAACTACAGGTTTTTCAACAATAGTCGGATCGACTTGTTGGGAATGTTTTTTATTACGACGTCTTCTAGGAGTTGTTGACGGTTCAACAACTGGACCTGACGAACGAGTGTGCATGCACTAAAAACAAATCTTTTATTAAAATTAAACACAAAAATTCTTTTTGGCAACCGGAAGTCAAAGGTGCACGGTAGCTCTCTAGAAAAACGCAAAAAGAAGCGGAGGAACGGGTAAGCGCGAAGCGTTTTAAAAACCTTCTCCTTTCGGGTCGAAGTTCGTAGGATCAACCCTCCTTATACCTCTCTTATAGTTTGTAATCCTAAAGGTGAGCCGATTTAACAATTGACAACTCGATTTCTTTTGTTGGTTTTTTTAAAAAAAAATTTGGATTTTTGATTACTTTATACTATTTTTGTATTTTTTTATATGAAAATATTCACAAAAACATGAATAACTTCCGAGGAAGGATCTTCAAACGATAACTTGAAATTCGTAACACAGCCTCCCCGGCAGCGGCGTCAAAAATTGATCGTAGTGAATGGTTTATATATATATATATATATATATATATATATATATATATATATATATATATATATATAATATATAAGAAAGATAGGTAATCCGCAATTAAGCCAACTCACAAATAAAATATAATTCCGAAAGTATCGACTTCGAAAGTAGCCCCTTCTAGTCGTTTCCCGGGTCTTTTATTGTCTCAACGGCTGAATAGAACTTTTGTTGATGTTTGTGATCGGGATTTTGAATGGTTTAAGATTTTTGATTTTGATTCTAATTTCTAAAAATATAAAGAAAATAACAAATAAAAACAAGCAAAAATTAAAGCAAATACGGATTATACGCAAAAAACGATAACGGGATTCTAAAAACGCACCTTAAAAACCTAAAACTTCAAATTTTAACCCTAGAAAATCAAATTTATTTTGTAAGAAGTCCTAAATGATAAAAGAAAATTTAAAAAAAAAGAATTATATTTTTTTGATTTTTATTTAATTTATTATGAATTAAAAACATATTTAATCTAAAAATATTAAACTAAATTATAAAAATCGAAAAAAATTACAAAATACTTTTAACAGTAAAGAATCTAAGAAAAATAAAACGGGGTCTCTAGCTTATTTGAATAAGCTGGAAATAAGCCCAAAAGGGCTGAAAGGCTTAAATGGGAAAAACGGGTTAAAAGAATTATAGGTGGGGGGGGGGGGGGGGGGGGGGGGGGGGGGGGGGGGGGGGGGGGGGGGGGGGGGGGGGGGGGGGGGGGGGGGGGGGGGGGGGGGGGGGGGGGGGGGGGGTGAGAGTTATAACGAAAAAGTCCCAAGGGCGTGTTGGAAGTGTGGGTGTGTGTTAAAAACGGGTTGAGGTTGGTTGAGGTCAAGGGTTCGAGCCTTGCTCACCCTTGACTTCCTAATTTCCCATTTTTTATTTTTGAAATTTGCTTTTTGAAAAAGCTTTATACAACTAAATAAGTACTTTTTGTTTCTGAAAAGCTTAAATAAGCCAGAAATAAGCTTTTAAATGTGACCGTTTGGGCTTAAAATATTAAAACCTTTTATACTAAACTTTAATAGCTTATAAGCTTGAATAAGCTCAACCTTGGATCAAATAAGCTTACAAGGGCTTAAACTAACCTAATAAGCAAAACTAAACAACAATTAAGCAAATTCAATAAGCAATAAGCTCAGAACTCAAATAAGCTTTTTGATGAAAACTGTTTAACTAACAGCCTAAGGGGCACTTTTTAAGCTTATTTTTAAGCTAGAATATGAAAAGGCTAAACCTCAAAAGCTCAAAACAGATTAAGTTTGTACATAAAGCTATAAGAAAAGCAAAAATTAAGCACTTTGAACTAAAAATAAGCTAGAAAATGGCTTATGAAAATGGGCTATTTAACTCAGTGTATGCTGGGGTTTTTTTAGTTTTTATAAAGACTAAAAGGCTTATTGCAGCCCTATTTTTTAAGCAAGTAAATAAAAGTTAAAGTCCAAAATAAGCTCAAACAGATTTAGCTTATAGCACAATGAGCTTGTGCTATCAATTTCAATATCTAAAACTAATTTTCACTAAGATAAATTTGAGATTGAAAAATGGTGTTTTAAAAACTTTGAAAATTAGACTAGATAAGACAGATTTTGACTAAAAACTCAAATTGCAAATGCACACTTAAACTAGATCAAATTACTGCATATTAGACTCAAAAACAAGTATGAAAATGACACAATCAAGCACTTAATCAAATTCTAAGCAAATAAGCTGATGTAAAAAGCCAAAAAGCACAGATTCAAACTAATGAAAGACAAAACCTTAAACAACTATTTTAAACTTTGAAAACTTATCTAAACTGACTTATAGGCTCAATTTAAGCTTGCTAAAGTTTGCTTGATGACCCAAATCAGATTTAAACCCATTTTGACCCATTATGCCTCCTTATCCTAAACACCCCTTTAAGTTCATAAAGAAACATTTTAAGCTTGAATAAGCCTGTTTTTAAGCTTAAAGTTGAAATACGAGTATATGAATAAGTTAATTAAGACCTAATAAGCAAATTTAAACCTTAAATAAGCACTGACTAATAAGCAAAAATAATAAGCTGTTTTGGGCTTATTTAAGCAGTTTAATGGGATTTCAAATCAAAAGTCATAAAAATTAAAACATAAACATGATAATCATTTAATAAGGCAGAATAAGCAAAAATTAAGCACAAATAAGACTGAATAAGCAATAAATAAGCAAATGCATAAAATAAAGCTTAAAATGAAATAGAAACTCACTTTTATTGCTCAACTTGAGAGTACAAAGCTTTGGAAGTATAATAGCTTATAAATAAGCTTGAAAACAAGTGCAAAACTGTAAATAAATTTGCTGAAAGGAAAAATAAGCAAAAGATGATAAAAAGATGATTTTCTTCGAATGAAATCCTCCCTATTTATAGGGAGGTCTTATGCTTCTTGTGAGGAAAGACAGCCTGGGACCTTCAATACTTCAAATCATTCCCAAAATTGTTTTAGGAAAGCTTAAATCACCATTAAACACTCGATATCTTTGACATACCCTTCTCATCAAAACGCGTTTTCTTAATTTTGGTGGGTCTTGAATGTGCCAGCGTGGTGTGAGAGTGATGCTTGAACACGTTTGCATCAATGGGAAGGTGGTTTGGGCTTGGTTATGGCTTTCCCGCCCTTTTCGGGTATTATTTTATTATAATTCAAACTTGGGGGATAAAGGGATAACGGGGTTAAGGGTTGTTAGCTATAAGGACTATCGGCGTTAGTCCTTAAGGACTAACGGTGTAATTGGGCAAGGACTAACAGTGTTAGTCCCTAAGGACTAACAGTGTTATATACGTAACAGCAATATAGTGGATTTGTTAAGGGATTTTGGTTTTGGGCCGGTTTTAACGTTGTTGGGCTTTTGTAATTATAAAGCTTTGTTTAAATGGCTTAATGGGCTGACTTGGCCCATTAACTTGGGTTGGGTTAGCCCACTAAGATGCGTACGCCTTCGGCTTCGGTTTTTTACGCTTTTTCCAATCCCGTGCTCGGTTTTGTCCGGTTTTTGCCTTGTTTTTGTCCTTTTGTGGATATTCGTTACATGCACAGTAAATAATACAAAACAAGCATATATTTGACATTTTAAGTCCGTTTTTGGTCATTTAAGCTCGTTTTATTGAGAAAAATGTATGTGTATTTAGGCACATACCAGATACCCAAGATAATTTATACCTTTAGCTTTATCGAGCTAAGGTCGATATGCAATCATAATGTGTCTATTCCCCGTCGATTACGATGTACCGTATGGTATATGTCGCCTTTTCTGGACATTAGTATGGTATTATATTATATTAAGTGTCCGATAGTGATATGAAATATAGAACTTATGTTTTTTGTGATGAATCCCGAGACCGCATATATGTAATTAGGATTTGCTAAAAAGAGGCCTAGATTACCCATGTTTTTAAACCAGTAATAAGTTTATGTCACAACGATCATATACAATCCCATCAACCCGTCCATGCCACTCATCTTTAGTGCAGGATAACCCTAGTACAAGCCTTCGAGCCTATCCTTCTTCACATTTCTTGTAATTTTCTGGTTAAGCCAGACTATTAATGAAGAGTATTGTTAACCCTTAAACAATATTATACCCAAGATCGCCTTAAGCCTACTGGTATGTTCTTCACTTTAAGTACATTATTGGTTTGATTGTCGTTGTGAGGTTTGTAGTTTATGTTTAACAAGTTTTAAATTTAAATTTTGCCGACTTTACGTAAAACAACACATTAACGGGCAGTGTACCCGATCAGATGGAAGGTTTCGTGGTAAGTAGGGTGTCGATCACTAAGAAGCGAGAAAGCAAATCATATATTCAGTATATTTTTGGTTACTAAACAAAGTTTAATTTTAACAAGTTAATTCTATTCTATGTTAAACCTACTTAATCCTAAATACTAACGATAAGGTGGTGTTTCCACCTGAGAGACTGGCACGGGTTTTTGTGGTAACTTTGATCAATTAACGACACAATAACATCACGCAAGCAGACAAACAAAAGAAAGAAATAGCGTCTAGCTAAATCTACGAAAGCCGTATAAGCCATGATTAATCCAATTAAAACGTTAGTTTGTTTATTTAGTGCAATGAGTGCTTATATCGATGCGGCATATCATTCTTAAGACTTAGGCGATACTTCTTTCTAAGACCTAGACACGTAGAATTCTATCACAATTAAATGCATCCGCATAAAGCATCTTTTTAGCTAATTATAATTTATCTTAGGGATTAAAGCAATGATAATCTTGTTAAACCCTAGATCATAAAGACTTTACCCACTTACTGCTTAATGATAATTTATACACTAGTAGTCTATTGGCCAAGTCTTTACCAATTAATCAAGAACGTACTCGTTGATCCCAACGGTCACCTGCTGGTCCAACTAAGCTCACTAATCTAAAGGCAAAGATAGGTCATTATTTGTGATCCTATTGGTCTAGATGTATAAATCACTATATAAAGAGCCATCTCGGCATCTAGCTAACTTGGTCAGTATCACTAGATCTAGTTGAATGATAAGTCACATACAAAAGCACATAAACAAGAATAAATTAATAAACATAAACAAGCATTCAACGATAACTTAAGCAATCAATATAAACAAACCAAACATTCAAATCTTCATAAACATGACTAATACCCAAGGGTATTAACCATCAAATGTCATAATCAATACAAGAGTAATAATTCAACCAAGGTGTTTCCTACATAATTAATAGCTTTGTTTGACCTCTTCTGCTCTTCTTGTCTTCTTAAAATCGAATTTTGTGGTTAGGGTATCGAAAATATGATCAAGCACACTAAAATCCCATTTTTAGGTCTTCGATACGGCGTATCGAGAGACTTGGATACGGCGTATCGGGGGTTTGTTAAAGCATGGACCACGTTCGATATCTTCCAGAATATTTTATTTCTTTATATTGAATACGGCGTATAGATGTCTTCTAGATACT
>BQNB010045717.1:0-44120 GCA_026074375.1 Tanacetum coccineum | reverse complement strand
TTAAGGAACAAGCTAGAGCTCAACACACTCGATCGGGTCAAAATTTATTCTTATTCTACCCAGTAGGAAAGTCAAAATTGTAACAAAACACTTATTTTATTTTTGAAAATTTTAAAAATTTTTCATTTTTTTTTTTGAAATTTTGGTGGTAAAAACGGGATTACGTGAAAACAACGACTGCAAGAACAATCAAATCGAAGACCCCCCATACTAGAATGAAACATTGTCCTCAATGTTTTACGAAGAGTTTCTACGCAAATCCTAAGCCGTTTATTAAGTATGCTTAAAGATAAACGTTAGTCGATAAGATTTGGATATCGGATTCCCAAATGAAGCTGAGGACTTGAAGCTCTTGTGATCGAAGGACAAAAACCGTGAGCACGAGAGGCTTCAAAAATCCGGGACATCCTGGACATACAACACAAAACACAAAACATGGAAAAGGAAAGAGGCAAGCCTCCTCACAACAAAAACACTTATTCATTACTACGTAACATAACTACGGATAAGCATGGGGTGCCTCCCACGAAGCGCTTGTTTAGGGTCACTAAGCTTGACCCAATCCCCGTATTCATTTGTCCTTGGGGAAGGTTTGGAGATCCGGGACAACTAATTTAGGTATGTACCTTCCAAAGTAGTGCTTAATTCGATGACCATTAACCTTAAAGTTTGGCTTGGAGTTTTGGGATAACTCGACGATGCCATATGGAAAAACATGGGCAATGGTGAATGGTCCAGACCAACGGGATTTCAACTTACCCGAGAACATCTTCAATCTAGAGTTAAAGAGGAGGACTTGATCACCGACGTTGAAAACACGGTTTTTGATCTTGGCGTCATGGATCCTCTTAGTTTTCTCTTTGTAAATCAAAGAATTCTCATAGGCATGATCACGAAGTTCATTGAGTTGAACTTTGCGATGATCACCCGCGGTCTCGAGGTCAAAGTTAGCATGCTTTAAGGCCCAGTAGGCTTTGTGCTCGAGCTCAATCGGTAGATGACATGCCTTTCTATACACGAGCTTGTAAGGAGTACACCCGATGGGTGTTTTGTAAGCTGTGCGGAAGGCCCAGAGAGCGTCATCTAATTTGTCCGACCAAGAGGCACGGTTCTCGCCCACTGTCCTTTCAAGAATTCATTTCAAGCCACGATTGGATACCTCAACTTGCCCACTTGTTTGTGGGTGATACGCGGTGGAGAGACGATGAGTGACTCCGTATTTAAGCATGACCTTTGCAAACTGGTCATTGCAAAAATGGGTTCCGCGATCACTTATGATAGCACGAGGGGCACCGAATCTGGCGAAGAGAGATTTAAGAAACTTGCAAACAACTCGAGCGTCGTTGGTGGGGAGCGCTTTTGCTTCAACCCATTTTGACAAGTAGTCGACCGCTACGAGTATATATTTGTTCCCTCGTGAAGACGGGAATGGCCCCATGAAATCAATGCCCCAAACGTCAAAGATTTCACAAACTTGGATGGAATTTTGAGGCATCTCATCCCTTTGTGAAATTTTTCCTTGTCGTTGGCACGAGTCACAATTTTTAACCAACTCGTGTGCATCTTTGTAAATAGTGGGCCAAAAGAAACCGGCATCAAAGACCTTTTTGGCGGTGAGATTTGCACCATGATGTCCCCCGGTGGGTCTATTGTGGCAAGCTTCGAGGATGTCGAGAGCTTCTTTGTCGTGCACACACCGCCGGATCACTTGATCCGCACATATTTTGAATAGAAAGGGGTCGTCCCAGAAGTAGTGTTTGACATCTTTGAAAAACTTGTTTTTCTGCTGGGATGACATTCCCTTGACAATGAAATTCCCCGCATGGTAGTTTGCGAAATCTGCAAACCATGGGGTACTATCAACACGAAGAGCAACCGATCCAAGAGTTTCGAGGGGAAATGTTTCCGTGATTTCCTTGTTCTCGAATTTATCTTGATGAGGGTTCTCAAGTCTGGAAAGATGATCGGCGGCCAGATTTTCTGCTCCTTTTTTGTCTCAGATGATAACATCGAATTCTTGGAGCAAAAGGATCCACCGCATTAGTCTTGGCTTAGCATCCTTTTTAGTGAAGAGATACTTTATAGCAGAATGGTCAGTATACACTATGCTCTTGGACAAAACGAGATATGACCGGAACTTCTCAAAAGCGTACACTACGGCAAGCAATTCTTTTTCGGTCGTAGTGTAGTGTGCTTGAGCTTCGGTCATTGTTTTGCTGGCATAGTGAATTGGTTGGAAATGCTTGTTTTTTCGTTGCCCTAGGACTGCCCCAATTGCAAAGTCGCTTGCATCACACATGAGTTCGAAGGGCAAGTCCCAGTCGGGAGCAATCAAAATTGGAGCCTCGGTCAATTTTCTTTTAAGTGTATTAAAGGATTCGATACACTCTTTTGAAAAGAAAAATGGAGTCTCTTTTTCGAGCAAGTGGGTCATTGGACGGGCTATTTTTGAGAAGTCTTGTATGAAACGTCGGTAAAAACCGGCATGCCCAAGAAAACTACGGACACCTTTCACGGTAGTCGGGTGAGGGAGCTTGGCGATAACTTCTACTTTAGCACGATCAACCTCAATTCCTGACTTAGAAATTTTGTGTCCAAGAACAATGTCTTCATTCACAATAAAATGCTTTTCTCCCAATTAGGGACAAATTGGTGTCTTCACACGTTTTAACATTTTTTCCAAATGGGGATAGGCATGTAGAGAACGAATCCCCAAAGATTGAGAAGTCATCCATGAAATATTTTCATTGTATTTTTCGATCTGGTCATGGGAAGATGCCTTCATATATCGTTAGAAACGTTGCCGGGTGTATTGATAGCCCAAAAGGCATGCGGCGATAGGCAAACGTTCCGTATTGGGCAAGGTATGTTGTTTCTCTTGATCCTTCGGTCTTAGGAACTCTGGAAATAACCCGAGATGCATCGAGGAAACAATAGTATTGGTTTTCACGCGAGTCTTTCAGAGAATTTATTCCATGAAGGGCAATGGGAAATGGTCTTTTCGGGTGGGCTTCATTCAACTTTATGTTAGTCAATGCACACTCTCCACCCCGTGACCAATCGAGTTGGTATCAATTCATTATCATCATTCTTGACGACGGTTATGCCACCCTTCTTTGGTACACAGTGTTCGGGTGACCCATGGACTGTCGGAGATCGGATAAATTAAACCGGCGTACAAAAGTTTTTCACCTCTTTTTTGATGACGTCGTGGATCTTTGGGTTTACCCGTCTTTGACTTGAATGTTGGTTCGTAGTCCTCTTCCATAAGGATTTTGTGAGTACAAAACTCTGGATCAACACCCTTGATATCGGAGAGTTTCCAAGCGATGGCTCGCTTGTGGGACTTAAGAACCTTGATAAGAGCTGCCTTTTCCTCATCCTTCAAGTCTTTCGCAATTATGACGGGCAACTTGTCGTCTTCCAAAAATGCGTATTCTAAATGAGGTGGCAAGTCCTTGAGTTCAACCTCGGGAGGCTCATCAATTGATGATTTAACGGTCCTTAGCTCAAAACTTGAGTTCTTCTCGGATTTCCGGGTGCGTGATAATCTTTATGAATCGGAGAGGAGGTAATGGTTCAACTATTAAGAAGGTGCTTCCAGAATAAGAATGTCTCTTCCGGATCATAGTAAAGTAGCATCAATTTCCGTGAATCGGCTCGTCATTGATAGCTATAAATGCAATTGGCTTCTTCGAGCAGGAGAAAATCACTATCCCCAAAAGGAGTTAGTGTTGGTGAGGAATTTGAAACATATGGATCATAATCCGGAGAAGGATTACCATATGCAACTGAATCAGAAAAACCTAGAACTTCTTGCGAGTATTCTTCACTTGCCAATTCAATGACGTCGATTCGGTTCGCCGTCATATGATTGTAATTAGCCGTGTATCTCGAAGTTTGGTCCAGATTGAAGGTGATGGCCTCTTTGCCAACACGAAGGGTTATTTCACCTTCGTAAAATCTATCAACGCACGACTGGTAAGAAATCTTCTCCAAGAATTAAAGGTACATTGGGGGTTGGTTCAAAATCTACAACACAAAATCTGCTGGAAAACTGAACTTTCCCTCCATTAACTGACGTCTTTAGCGATACCGATCGGTTGGTGATTGAACGGTCCGCTGCACTAGCGTAATGCAAGTTGAGGATTGTTCAGGAAAGGAGAGAGGATCTTTCCAGACAGAATATGCACAAGATTATGATCGCGCGAGAATCGGCCTATGGCGTTGCATGTATTATTCCCAAAAAAATTCACATGAATAAGAAATCGACCTGGGTCTCCAAGTTTTTTCGGTATTGTTTAGGGATGACTGCTGTGCAAATTCTCGTTCAATTGATGTTCTAGCCATTTCACTCAACTTCTCTTTGTTTCCAATTAAAGTTTTTAGAGTCGTATGAAAATTTTCGGCATAAGGGTCAAAGGCATCATTAAGCTATTTCGAAACACAAATCTTTAAAGATTTCATAGAATTTTCAATCTTGGTCGTTAGCTTTTTCATGGCGCTTTTCTATCATTTCTCTGAAGGAATGGAATTGATGTTCGTTGGTTAGGCATCGGAGCACTAACGGGTTCAACAACGGCTTGGGGAAATTGGATATGAGTTGGACTTAGAACAAACCAGAGGTTGGCGTCTCGGTGCCTTCTGTTATTAGTAGGAAGCATCGAATCCTTTGTAACCTTCGGTGTCCGATTCATCACTTCAGAGAGAAGATGACTTGTAGGGGGGGGGGCACCCCTTGATAAGCAACACCACTCCGGGTGGTGATACCTTTCAAATCTTCATTTCGGGTTGGTACATGGTGTTACCCGGGACGGAGTTCCCGAACATTGAAGTAGAAGGCGGTTTTGAAGTTCGAACTTGGGAAAGCATGTCGTTAAAATTGGCCATTTGGTTTTGCACAAGGTAGGCCTTGGTTTTGTTATATTCCTCAGAATGCATCCATTAGCCTTGATGTTTGTTGTCAAATCAGTTTTGGAAACACTAGGTGTCTGTGGACAGGAGCTGGTAAGCTGGTGGTTGATTAAACTGGGGACGGTAAACTTGGCTTTGTGAAATTGTTCCATCGGTTTTCGATTGTAATTGTTTTCCCTGATTGAAATTGTTTTGATTTTGGCTTTGAATGGGGAGGAAAAACGAGAGGTCAAATTTGATTTGCAACCATCTGAGGTCGGTAACCGGTATTTCCTTGGTTGAAATTTGCCGCAGCGGCTTGTGACACATACTCTTGGATATTGTCACGATAAATGTTGCCATCGGTGGCTGGACAATTTTGGTAAGAATGACCTCCCCCACAAGTTACACAACTTTGCTCAACCGCTTTTACGGAGAGCTGAGGTTTGGTTTTATTTTTTTTCCTTATCGAGATTCCATGCTCTAACCATATCTTTCAGCTCAGCAACATCGGATGAAACTGCTAGGGTAGAAGAGCTCGTACTCACTTTTGAAACAATGGCCTTGCTTCGTGATTGACGAACTTTGGACTTGCTCTCGATGATTTTTAGGCATTCTCGAGGCATTTTATCCAGAAAGTTACCACCCGCAGCGGAGTTCAATGAATCTTGATCATTTCTTCCTCGAATTTTGGGCATTATAGATTGTCATCGAGTTGATGCATTCTGAAACCCATGATGGGGCATCCCTAAGAAGATCATTGAATATGGTCTCATGGCCCCGTTAAAACGTTTCATCAAATTTTTGTTGCAATCTCGTGAATTTCATTTTCAAAGATTTGTTGTTTAGAGGGAGGAAGAATTTGTTATTTGAATTTCGAAAACAAGATCATCCCATGTAAGAATCGATCGAGGGGGCTCTTTTTCAAGCCAAATCCGGGCGACGTACTCGGGACGTTCGGGAACTTCATCGTAGAAGTGATCTTGTTGAAATATCGGATGTGAGCATTTGGGTCTTCTTTATCATGTCCAAAAAATTGCTTGTTTTGAACAAGATTAAGTAGACCATGCTTGATCTCAAAGTTGTTCGCGGTAATTTCGGGAACAACGATCGCATCCTCGTAACCCTCGGTGGGTGCTTCGAGTAATTGCGCCATAGTTCGATTATCGTCCATCGTAACTATGGGAGGATTGGAAGTTTTCTTGCATTGTTATTTGGTTTATCAAGATTTGGTGATTAACAGAAGTTTGTCGTGACTTGTTTGTTCGTCGACGTTACGGGCTTGAGAACGAGTGCGCATGCACAAAATGGAAATATAAAAAGAAAATTTACACTAATAATTTTTTTTTTCAAGGATTTATTCACAATGTATTTTAACGGACATTCGAGGTAGTCAAATTCAACCAATAATATACTTACTTCACGGTAGCTCTCAAATGAAAACTGCTCAGCGAGCGAAGGAGTAGGAATAGCGCGAAGCTATCTTCTCCTTTCGGGTCGTAGTTCCTCGAGATCAACCCTCCTTTTACCCCTTTTTAGGTTGTTTAAAACTTTCGAGGTGTGCACGTAAGTCGTAAGAGGACACAATGGCAAGTTTTAAATTCTTTTGTTCGAGTTGGGAACAACAAGTTCACCGGAAGTTATTTGATAATTACCTCAATTGTGCATATTATATTTTGTTTTTTACCAATTTGTGAATTTTGTTTCTTTTTTTATGACTCATGTTTTTATATTTTTTGGTTTTTCTTTTGTTTTTATATGATAATTTACTAATAAAAGAAAAATGAAAAGATTTTTGTACTTTTTATATTTTTATAGAAGAAAATATTCACAGATTCAAACACAAATTGTCAAACGTAACGATAATCGTTTTCAGCCTCCCCGGCAACGGCGCCAAAAATTGATTCGTCAATAATAAATATATATATATTATATAATATTTATATATATATATTATCTATATATATATAATATATTATATATATATATTATATATATATTATATAAGCAAACACTCAACCAATTACCTTTGCACAAGGAATGGTCAAAAGTTCACAAAAATAAAATATATATGTAGCCGGATGTAATGTTTCCCGGGTTCATATTTGTACAACGAGGTTAAATAGAAAATCGAATGACGGATTAATGATTGATGTTTGAATTTGACAAAAGTATGATTGGTTTTTTCTTGTATTTGTACAGCTAAATATGCAAAAATGATTAAATAAACCTAAAAAACGAAAGCTATATAATTAAAACATAAAACGGGGACCATGAAAAACGAGGCTAAAAAACCTAAATTTTGCAAATTAAACCCTAGAACAAATTTAAAAGCTAAAATAGATTCTAAATGACAAATAACAAAGTTTAAAAAAACTAGACTAAAAACGGAGGTCGTTTGACCCAAAAACGAGTCAAGACAAGAACGGGAACGAATCCCGTTCTTTAAAAAGTAAATTTTTGAAAAATTAATCCTACAGAAACTTTTATATTTTTCCTACAAAATATATGAAAAAAGAAAATTTTAGAAAAAAGATTTATATTTTTCAGCTTTAATATTTTATTTTTTATGATTTTTTAAAGTTTTTAAAGAAAATAAATTATAAAAAATACTAACAGTTTATAAAAAAATCTGAAAAATTTACACAAAATGGCTAAAATGTTAAGGGTCCTAAGAAAAATAAGCTAGGTCGCACAGCTTATCAAATAAGCTGTGAAATAAGCCCGAACAGCTTATAGGCTTAAAGGGCCAAAACACCTTTATATACCAAAGCGCCCAAAGGTCTTACAGAAAAGACCCAAGGGCGCAGCGGTAGTGTGTGATGTTTATAGAGGGTTGAGAGTGGTAGAGTTCGGGGGGTTCGAGTCTTTCACATGACATGATGTTTATGAATAAGCAATTTTTATAACTACAAGTTTTTACAAAAGCTTATAAATAAGCTGGAAAATGAGCTTAAAAGTGACAGATAGTTTTTTTCTTTTCTTTTCTCTTTTTCGCACTTTAAGCTAACAAAGATCAACTATGGCTTAAAGCGCTCGAATAAGCAAACTAAAACCCTTAAATAAGCTAGAATCCTACTTATACTAATCTAATAAGCTCATAAAATGGAAATAAGCAGCTTAATCTCAAAAACAAGCAACAAAAAAATGGAATAAGCCAAAGGGCTTATGACTGTTTTGCAAACAGTGGGGACAGCTTTTGGGGCTTAAATTTAAGCTCCTTAAGCTGTTCTTGAGGCCAAGTGGGACCCACTTGCTTGGTGAGTTGTCAATAAGCTTCAATAAGCCCCACTTACTTTTTGCTTTGAAACCCAAATAAGCCCTCAAATAAGCTCCTAAAACTAACAGAGCTTAAAAAGGCTAAAGACAAGAATGGCTTATTTACCTTGGCTTTTAAGAACAAATAAGCAAAGGAGAATCACAAATAAGCAAAAATAACTTAATACACCAGCAATCTAAGCTACAAGGAACAAGAAAAATGAGTAACTTAATAAGCCAAATAAGCCAGAGATTGGCTGATTCACTCTCAGCCAGTATAACTTAAGAGTTAGTAGACTGCTAGACTTAATCTTAAGTCTACTTGGCTTATAAAATTTGAAAAAGCACAAGCTATGGCAAATAAGCAAAGATAATACTACCTATATCTAATAAGCAAACACAAACAAATATAAGCCAGCTAAAACAAACAAATAAGCAGAATAAGCCATTAAGCCAAAGGCTTTAGGCTGCAGGCCAAAAAGGCTCTTGGGGCACTTTTAGGGCTTATTTTTAAGCCCTTAGAGTGGGACCCAATGGCTGAGCTTATAGGGGCTTATAGCACACCCTATAAGCTCACTAAAATTGCTTTTTTAGAAAGAAAATGGAAGCACTTGGACAGCTTAAAGAAGCTGTTAAAAATGGCTTTAGCACCAGGGGAAATTTTTTTTGAAAACAGCCAAGAGGCTTTTTGCAACCACCAAATAAGCTTCAAAATAAGCTCAAAACCAATTTCCAATTTGAAACAGACTGAAAGTGGCTCAAAATGAGCTTGAGCAAGAAAAAATTAGAACCTAAGAATTCTTTTGGCTTATCTAAATTGAGCTTAAAAAGTGACAGTTACACCATTAAGTTAACTTGACAAATTTTTTGGTTAAAACTCAAAACACAAATGCACATTATGCCTACACTAACCTAATGCATAATAATCACTTCAAATGATTTACAAACAAGGTCTTATAGGCTATTTTAAACTACAAAAAAAATAGAGCTAATATAAAAGCTAAAACACCATCAGGTTAAAAGCATCACTAATTTGGACTTGGTTTTTTTGGATTTTTCTTATAAAAAACTAATTTAAACTGCTTGATAGACCTAGATTAGGCTATTACAAACTGACTTGATTGACCAACCCATGCCATAACCCCATTTGACCCATTTTAGCCACTGTCCCAAACACCCCTTTATTTTTCAAAAAGAGACTTTTAAAGCTAATTTTTGGAGATTTAAACTAAGGGTCTCAAAAACAGATAATTAAACATGGATAATGAGCATAGATAAGCACAAAATAAGCAACAATAAGCTGAAAAAGCAATGCTACAGTAATATTAAAAAAATTGCAGAAAATTAACAATGAAAACTTACAAAAAGTCCAATGAAAAGGAACCTAACACTAATCCTAACACCCCTAAGTCCTTATATTTCTGAATTTATATCAACCCATGGGTCCATCCAAAATTGACCCGAACTCCACTTTTGCTTGTTTGACTTTCTTAAGTCAAACTTTTGACTTAAACTTGAAATCACCACTAAGCTATAACTTAGCTTGATTATAACAGTTGAAGAAGATATTGAGAAACTTTTAAGATCAAATTTTAACAATCAAAAGCTGAAATAAAAGAGATGATGACAAGATTTATGAAGAACTTTCAAATTTTCATTAATCAAAAACTTGAGTACAATTCTGAAAATAAAAAGCTATTTTGACTGAATTACATAAGAAAATAGGTAAACTGAAAGGTAAAAGATGATCCTTTCTTGCATCCATGGGGGGTATTTATACCCGAAACCCAAGTTCCACTTTCAAGGCATTGTGCTTTCTTGCTGAGTGAAAAAGCTCCTAGTGTGTTTGTTTGGTGAGAGAGAAGCCTCAAAATAAGTCTTGGCCCTTGATTGAGTCTGTGTATTCTCGGATCACAATCTTGACCCTCAATTTAGCTCGAAAATGGTGAGGTTTGCCAGGTTGGCAACTTTTCTTGGTAGAGGTGGTAGTGGAGAGGAAGGGGAGGAATTATCCAGGGTTTAATGAGGTTTATAGGATAAAAAGGTGGTTGTTAACCCGTGAGTGGTTTGGGGGGGGAATGGCGGGAAAACCTGTTATAAACAGGTTTGGGGTGACAGGGTGTGGGTTTGGTTAGTTGGCAATATTGGTCCCTCAACCATATTCTTTTGTTTGCAAAATTCGTCCTTGATGGTAATACAAGGTTGAGGGTTTGGCAGAAATGCCCCCTCAACCTTATAACTCGAATTGCAAACTTAGTCCCTTAGTAATACAAGTAAGAGGGGTTGGCAGAAATGCCCCCTCTACTTGTATTTTAACTAAATTGCAAATTCAGCCCTTGTCTTTGTTTCCTTTGTAATATAACTTTGAGGATTGGCAATTACAGTCCCTCAAGTTATATTTTTCTTTGCTTTGACTTTCTTTTGACTTTGACTTTGTCGGGGTTGACTTTGACTTTGACTGTTTGACTTTTCTGACATGATTGACTTTTGGCTTCGATTTGGCTTTGTCTTCACACACTTTTCCATTCCGTGCTTAGTTTTGTCGTTTTTGGCTTTGTTTTTCGTCCTTTTGTGTGATATCCGTTTCCTGCACAACACAAATGCAAAACAAACATATATTTGGCAGTTTTTTGTCTGTTTTTGGTCATTTAAGTCCGTTTTGAATGGAAAAAGGTATGTGTAATTAAGCACATACCACTCCAACTCAACAAAATCAAGTTGTACCTTTAAGTGAGTTGGAGAAAATTAAGAAGATAAATGAGTTTGATTTAAAAGCCATGCAAGCTCAAATTAACAATGTAAAAAATGAGTTAAGAAATGAAATGCAAACTTCGATTCAAGCTTCAATGTCAAATCAAACCAATGAGCTTAAGAGCATGATGGCTAGCTTTTTCCAAATGAATACTCCTTCTACCTCGGGTTCGGGATTACTCCCTAGCAACACCATTGCTAACCCGAAAGGTGAATTGAAAGCCATCACCACCCGAAGTGGTCTTGTTCTTGATGGACCTTCCGTTCCTATGCCTCCTCCATTCATTAATCCGGAGGAGGATGAACGTGTAGAGGAGACTTTAACGGACCCAAAACTCACTGAGTATACCATTAAGGTCCCACCTCCTCTTGTCCAAAAAGCTAAACCTACATTCTCTAAGAATTTTATGGTTGCACAATGGATCTCATTCACCTAATATCCCTTATCCTTCAAGAATGCACCAAGAAAAACAGCAAGAGAAAGATGAAGTCCAAATTCACAAATTTGGGCAAATGTTCAAACAACTTTACATCAATATCTCTTCTGATGCTTTGATTCTAATCCTGAAATACCAAAAAAATGCTTAAAAGTCTCCTTTCTAATAAGGAGAAACTTTTAGAGTTGGCAAATACACCCCTTAATGAAAATTGCTCAGCAGTTATCCTTAAGAAGTTACCCGAGAAACTTAGAGACCCTGGGATATTTCTCATTCCGTGTGGTTTTAGTGAGCTCAAGCGCAAAGCCCTAGCCGATCTAGGTGCTAGCATCAATTGATGCCACTCTCTATGTGGAAAAAGTTAGGTTTACCCGAGCTTATTTCCACCCGCATGACCCTTGAACTAGCTAACCGGGCAATTTGTACACCGGCTGGAATTGCAAGAGATGTCTTTGTTCCGGTTGGAAAGTTTACATTCCCTGCTGATTTTGTCATTGTTGATTATGAAAGCGATCCTCGAGTCCTCCTCATCTTGGGAAGACCTTTCTTACAGACCGCTCGTGCTTTGATTGACGTTCACGGAGAAGAAATGATTCTCCGTGATGGGGGGGGGGGGATGACGAAAAGATTAATCTTTAAATATGAGACATGATTACTTCAAGTATTCTAACAAGCCTAAAAAAGAATCAATCAACAGGATTTGCAATACTACAATGTCTTCATAAGATTATCTTGAGGGCTGTTTGCAAATGATAAGATAACAAAATTTCAAGTGGCAATCTACTTTTTTCTTCTTTACAGGATTTAACTTCACGTAAGTTATCAATCCATGGAGTTGCAATCCCACTCCGATTTCAGAACCCGTGACCAAGTTTCTTCTTCCCCCACCAATTACCTCCTTCGAAGATAGTGATTATTCTAGGAAGAATTCGAAAGCTCTATCTCGCAAGTGATTCATTTCTACGGGAAATGTTGATCCTGACGTCCTTTTACTAGAGGAGTTCTCGATGACACATCGCTCTTATTACATTTCCACCAGGAAATGATGATCTTCCTTTTGATATCGAATCCGATCTTAGAGAAATAGAATATTTTCTTAACCATGATCCTACCAAGGAAATGGATTCTATTCTCGAGGATTCGGTTGATGAGGGTAATCTTGCAGACGATCTTGTTGATACCATTCCCGAGATGTTTACCGATGAACATACTCTTGATTATTCATCTCCACCATTATATGATCTTGTTGAACTTAAGTCCGATAATGATAATGTTTATAATGATCCATTTGATTCCAAGGAAGATAAAATCAAAGAGTCTGTTAGCCTCAAAATATTGAGTCGAACAAGGAAGTTCGTTCATTATATTAGGTCTCGGTCACTTAATTAATTATATGTTGTAATAGGCTAGACGGGTAAAAGGGCTTATTTAGTAATCTAATATTGTATGTGTAATGGGCCTAAGCCCAAGTCAATCCCAAGCCCATCCCACCTAGAAAGCCCATGGCTCATTAGGGTATTTAAACCATTTTCCACTATGGAAAATGGTGTTGATTCTCATTTGTTCATTTTCTCATTTTGCAAGAATTCAACCATCTCATTTTCCTCTCTACATTTCTCTCTCTAACTTCTCTCTAAATTTCTTCCATTTTATCTCATCTTATTTTCTTGTTCATCATGGTGAAGTGAAGATTATTTTGGGTTCCGACATTTGGTATCAGTCGCCACGGGTGGGTTTAGTGATTCGTTGTCTTATTTTGGTTTAGCTTATTTCGGCCTTTTGAGCTTATATTACTTTCGGCTTTTTTTGTCTTGTTTTGTTTTTTCTTTTAATATCGTTCACAGTTACATTCATTATCTATCACGTTTCATTCCTATTTTGGGCTGTCAACAATTGTCAAAAAGATGGGCTAATCTTCTTACTTATTGTGGTTTCAAGTTTATTTGTTTTTCTTCTTTTCGTCATAAATTTCAGTTCATTTGTGGTTTCTTGGTTTGTGTCACTTTTGTTTACGAAATTTTTTGACACGACATGTGCTTTGTTTCTAAATAACATTTACGTGATCATACATGTTCGTTTAGAAAGCGGAAATTAGTGTAGTCATTTTTTTGTTTTTTTGTTGGCTTATTTTCTCATTTCTCTTTTGGTCATTTTTCAAGTAGCTTATTTACATTTAGTGGTGAAAGTGCTTATTTTTCGTTTTCAAGGAGCTTAATTTTCAAACTTACTTGAGCTTATTTTCTAAGCCATTTCTTGGCTTACTTGTGGTCCACACGGTTCAACAAGACGAACTAGACAAGATCCAAGGTGAACCGAACAAGTGAAATCCCAAGAGGGACTGAACGAGTGGAAAACTTAAGATCACCGAACGAGTGGAAAACTTAAGATCACCGAACGAGTGCTATCTCAAAGATCACCGAACGAGTTTTCATCTTTCAGGGAACCGAAAGAGTTTAAACTTGTGGGAATCGAACGAGTAACAATCTAAAGGACCGAATGAGTTTTTTGTTGTCTCAACCGAACGAGTGCATTCTCTTGGAACCGAACGAGTACCCTGCCACTAGAGCCGAACGAGCCAACAACCTTGTGACAACCGAACGAACTCGAAATCTCAAGGAACCGAACGAGTTTTTTTTCTAGTTGAGCCGAACGAGCCAGTTGAAAACAACCGATCTAGTCAAGTTTGTCGAGCACCGAACTAGTCAAAAACCCTTTAGGAACCGAACTACATCAACCACGGACAAAATCTACACGTTTTAAGTAATTTTTGGTTTTACGGTTTCGAGTATCGGTTGACTACACGACTTATAACTTATACCATCGTGATCGTGAACTCGTTTCGATCAACGTGGTGTATTTAGTTTTTACCGACGATAACCGTGCGACTCCGCGAGATCAAATTTACAAACGTTAGCATTTTCTAAATTTAAAATGAAAGAGATGATGTATCAGGAGGGAAAACGTGTGTTTTATTAATTATAATTCGAATTTTACACTTTAAGCCCCTCAACTTCTAAACAATATTCATATTTAACATTTAGATTTTACTTAGTTTACTATTAACCCTTTGTTTTTTTAAGCAAGATTAATATAACCTTTTACTTTCAAACTTTTTCATTTTTTTTCTTTCACTTTTAAACTTTTAATTTTTGTTATTTTTTAGTTTTACATTTTAGTTTTCAAAATTTTCAATTTTAGCCCTTTCGTTGTAAGAAATTTCCCCGTTCATCGTTTTAGCTCACAAATCGTTAACAAAAGTTCAAGTTCTTCAACAACAACAACGATTTCACCAACAATAATTCTATTTTTACGGTTTTCTTGATTTAGTAAAATCCCGCGAAATACTCTTGTATTTTCTCGGTTTAGTCAAGACTTGTAAAATCCCGTAAAATAGTTTTCCACAACAACAACAATCACTTTACCTGCTTAAGATCCTACAAATCATTTTCACTTCACAATTCACGGTAAAATGGAAACGAAAGATACTTTATCTTCGTGTTCGTATTCAGATGAACAAGACATGCAACAAATGCTAAAACAAGCAAAGATCTTGAAAGGTGGTTGCCTAAACGGTCTTAGTGCACTTAAATCAAATTTCACACGGATACTTGAACAAGGCATCACTAAAAGTGAATTTGAACGTGCATTTAGTCATATTTTTGGTGAAGATGTTGACACATTCACAAGAACGTTCTCTCAGAACATGGATACACTGGAACAACAACTTACCAAAGAAACTATTCTTGAGTCCAACTGCCAGAATGCCTTTAGAGTGCTCAAGACACAATTTGAGAAAATTTTCAGCTCCGTGCTAATAAAGCCTTCAAGTTTAGATGGTATGTATGCAAGAAAGGACTTCCTTTTTTAATGAATTTTTTAAAGATTAAAAACTAATTAAAACTAAGAAAATAGAAAAAGACAAAAAAATTATTAAAAGTTATAAAATATACTAAAAAAAATAAAATTAAAAAAAGAAAAAATAACAATTCTAAAAAATAACAAATGCCCAAATTTTACTGATTATATAAAAAGTAATTAAGACCCTATCTTAAAATTTATACCTTAAATATTAAATTACCTATCAATAAAACTCATTGCATGACCTTGAACCACCTTTGGTGGGATGGCTAGATAAAGTGGCATTATTAGGACTGTTTTGGGTCACCAGATAGATGAGCTTAGTACGAATTATTTTTGGCTTGTGACCTACTGGAAATATCATGTTTTAGGTAGTTAAACATTTGTAGAATATGTGGTTAGTTGTATGGTTTACCATTTCCTCCGGATGAGGGAGTTATGGCCGTTTTACGGAAAATAGTCAATTCTGGACCTTTGTTGGGAAAACGTGTAAAACCCCAGGTTTTTGTTCTAAAGTGTGGAGTTTAAAATTATATATCAGTAGTAGACATATAATGCAAACTTTTACAAGTGGTCTCACCTTTATTTCTATCATAGATTGGGATTTATGGCCGATACTGTGGAGGGTTAAAAATTTGGAAATTTTCTGTTTTGGGTAACTTGGGGTAAATTAGTCCATTCACATGGTTTTAAGACTTTTGGGTAAGTGAGCCCCACATTTTTGAAAACTAGACTCAAAATTCTTTCCAGGGGTGAAAGCCGTGTATTGTTACCATTTACGAATTAGGAGCTAAAGGTTTGAGAAGTAGGGTAAATTTCAGAATCTAAAATTTTACGTATATACTTGAAATTTAAAACATATAGTTTAACTTAGTTAAAATGGGAATTAAAGGGTAGTTTTTAATATGTGACTTAACCAATATAAGGTCAGGTTGTACTTGGGTTTTGGGTAAAAAAATTTACTTTGTAGGATCGTTTATTTCATAACACGGGTGATGATTCGAGTGGTTGAGCTAGTTTCTAGAGAGAGAAACACTAGAGAGAATATTCTAGAGAGAGAAAATGTGTTTCTTTGTAAAAGGAATAATGACTAGCTTGCCTCTTCCAAAGTTGGAAGAGGCTATATATAGTACTTACAATATACCGGGTATTAGTACCCGGCTTAATACCGAAAATCATACTATTAACTATTAAACTACGAGCTATAATAAACAGTAAAATACAAGGGGTGACCGAGTCTTTTTCTCATATCTAACAGGTTGCCTCCCGAGAAGCACTTAATTTTTAAGAGAGTCGTTAGCTAGACTCGTACTTCGAGAGTCATTCTTTTGGGAAGAAAGGAGTAACTGCCTCCCTTGAGTTATTGTCTTCTTCATGATATAGTTTGTGTTAGCCTCAAAAATATTAAGTCGAACACGGAAGTTCGTTCATTAATTATATTAGGTCTCGGTCATTAATTAATTATATATTGTAATAGGCTAGACGGGTAAACGGGCTCTTTATGTAATCTAATCGGTCACGTGTATTGGGCGAAAGCCCAAGTAATCCCAAGCCTGGCCCGTAGAAACACCAAGGCATGAAAGCCTCTTGGTTTTAACTATAAATACCCCTCTCCAAGGATGGAGAGGGTGTTGATTCATTTGTAAGATTTCATTTGTGTAATCAACCATTCTATTTTTCTCTCTATAAAATATTTCTTATCTTCCATCTTTATTTATTGGTTTTAATGGTGAAGTGAAAGTGGTTTTTTGGTTCCGACATTTGGTATCACTCGCCACGGGTGGGTTTAGTGGTTTCGTTGTGGTATTTTTGTGCTTAATGGTTCGGCTTATTGAGCTTATTAACATTTGGCTTATTTTTTTTAACGTTCATTTTTGTTAAAAACTTATTAGTTTCTTGCTTAAAAAATTTAACTACTTTTATTTTACACATATTTTGGGCTTACTGTGAGTAAAAATCATTTGGGCTTATAATAGTAACAAATTAGGGTGCGTTTTGGGTTGTTAAAGAAAAAAAGGAAGTTTTTTTTGTTATGATGTTCGTAGCATTTTTTACAAACCCGTAGCTTATTATTTTTTTTTTTTTTTTTGCTTATTAGTGTTTTACCTTCCTTTTTCATGACGAAATAGTGTTAGCTTATTTCATTTCAAAAGACATTATTTTCATGTCAAAGTCTTAATTTTCGAGCTTATTTGTTGCTTAATATCAAGCTCTTTGTGGTTTAAAAAGCTTATACTTAAGCTTTTGATTTGCTTATTTTTTTTGTTATCTTTGTGGTCCAAACGGGTTCAACAAGACAAAAAGAGACCAAGATCAACTATAATAGCAAAGAAGACAGTTGTACGTTTTGGTTTCTTGTGAAGGACACCGAACAAGTTCAGCCTTGTGGAACCAATCTAGACAACATCTAGAGACCACCGATCTAGCAAAGCCTTCCATAGCCGAACTAGTCAATTCTTCAAGAACCGATCTAGTCATTGTGCTTCAAGAACCGATCTAGTTACCTTACAACTTGAACCGAACAAGTTGATTCTTCATCAACCAAACGAGTTTAACATTCAACAACCGAACTAATTAAGCAACTCAACAAAACCTACACGTTTTAAGTAATTTTCGGTTTTACGGTTTTGAGTATCGGTTGACTACATGACTTATAACTTATACCATCGTGATCGTGAACTCGTTTCGATCAACGTGGTGTATTTAGTTTTTACCGACGATAACCGTACGACTCCGCGAGATCAAATTCATATTCGGTGTATTTTTTAATAAATCGTCAAACGAAAAAGATGATACAGAATGGAGGGAATTGTTGCATTTATTGGTCATAATTCGACTTTTACATGTTAGGCCCCTGGACTTTATAACCAATTCTCAATTCATCCTTTGTTGGCTTAATAACCCTCTTTGTTGCAACAACTTTACACCGTTAGTCCTTCTTCTTTGAAAACAGCCCGTTAGTCATCCAAAGTGAATCGTTTGTGCACCGTTCATCATTTTAGCTCACAAATCGTTAACAAAAGTTCAAGTTCTTCTTCAACAACAACAACGATTTCAACATCAATTCATTATTATTTTACGTTTTTTTCTTGATTTTGTAAAATCCCGTAAAAGATTCCATTGCTTTTCTCGGTTTAAATCATATATTTGTAAAATCCCGTGAACGTTAATTGATTTCAATCCATAACAACAATCACTTTACCTTCTTAAGATCCTTCAATCATTTTCACTTCATAATTTTCAGTAAAATGGAAACGAAAGATACTTTATCTTCGTGTTCTAATTCGGAAGAACAACAAATGCAACAAATTCAAGACAAAGCAAAAAAGAGTTGCATGGTATCTTTTCGACAACTTCATTCACACCTCAAGCTTCTTTCAAACAACGACTTAAAAGGAACTCGAACCGAGTCTGGATTCAAACGTGCATTTGCGACACTCTTTGGTCAAGATATAGAGACTTTCACGGGCACAATGTTCCTATACGTGGATCAACTAGAAAAGCAACTTGACAAAGAAGAATTTCAAGAGATTGGATCCATGGCTGCTTTTAAAGTACTCGAGACACAGTTTCAGATGTTCATCAAGTCACGGATGTATTTGGATGATGAATTTGTTGTAATGACACGCAACTACTTTCTCCAATACACTCAACTTGCGATTCCAAAATTCTGTGACACACTGATCCAACATATGGAATCTGTTAAGAAGTCGATTGATGAAAAAGCAAAGCATAAAGAAGAGTATAACTGGTGGGTGAATGAAAGACAAATGCAGACAACAGAGGATAAGGTTGATTCGAGTAAAGCATTGGATGCTAGTTTGGTTGATACATAAAGCAGTGGGACAGCATTAAAAGAGCAAGATACAAGCAGCAGATCAGGGAATGATGCACATGCTGATGATGCAAATATCAGACCCATATATGATGAAGAGTCAATGGCTGAGGTACAAACGAGTGCTAAAATCAATGTCTTTACTATAGGACAACAGCAAACTGAGCAACCCGAATTCAATAATGAAGGAGAGGTTGACCAGAATGCTGAACAATGTCATGACACATGTCCTTTGCCTGCTACATTAACTGATAACCAGACAACTGAACTCTCAAATCAATCTCTTGAATCTGAAAATATTCGTCTCAAAAAGACCGTTGCCCAATTTCAAAAAGATTTTTTAAGAATGGAAGCACATTGTGTTAATCTTGAACTTAAATATCAAAATCAAGCTTTAAAAGAAGGGCAACATGGTCAATTTTCGAAAGTAAAAAGTAATGAAGACAAGGTTAAACATGACATAGATGTAATTGAAACAATAAACATCGAATTGGAACATAGTGTGGCTAAATTACTCGCAGAGAATGAGCAGTTACATAAAGAAAAAGAGCACTTGAAACAGACTTACAAAGATCTTTTTGATTCTATCAAAAGGACACGAGTTCAGACCAAAGACCAGAATGACTCTTTAATGGCACAACTGAACAAAAAGTCTAATGAAAATGCTGATGTACTAGCTCAGATTCAGAAAAAGGGGTTTGCAATTGCAGCATTAAAAAATGAGTTAAGGAAACTAACAGGAAATAGTGTGAATACTAAGTTTGCAAAATCGTCAATCTTAGGGAAACCGACTTTACAACCACGTAGAAACCAATCATTTGTTAGACAACCCGACTGCGTTTAAGTCTGAACGATCTAGAATTTCAAAGCAACGGTTTGCCTCCCAATTTGATGTCAATAACAATTTGTCAAAACCACTCACTACACATTATTTGCCTAAGGAAAGAGAATCTGTTGTTGCAAAACCTCATCACATGATTGCACCTGGCTCATCTAGGTATAGCTCAAATGACATGGTTCATAAACACTACCTAGAGGAAGCTAAGAAAAAGACATAAGAAAGCAGTAGGAATTCAGAACCTAGTGTGATGCCTTCTGCTAGATCACAAAGCACAACTAATGGTAGCAAACCAAAACCTAGGATCAATAACCAAAAGTCTAGGAATTGGCCTGCATCTAAGAGTAGTTGCGTCACGACAAAGACTGTGCCCATAGCAGAACACTCTAGGAATTCTAGAAGTTTTTCTGACTCCAAACATTTTGTTTGCTCGACATGCCAGAAATGTATCTTTAATGCAAATCATGATTCTTGTGTAACAAAATTCCTGAATGAAGTCAACTTACGTGCAAAGGTTCCATCCAATAAGACAACAAAAAGATACATACCCGTAGAGCAAACAAGTTTTGCAAAGAAACCAGAAAGACAGATCCCAAAAAGACATAGGTCTTCAATCAAAAAGACTTCCGTTGTGCATGAGAAAACAATGACTCCTAGATCTTGTCTTAGGTGGAAACCGACGGGTAAAATTTTCAAGACAGTTGGTCTTAGGTGGGTTCCTACTAGAAAGATATTCACATCTAGCACAACCAAGGTTGACAGTGAACCCTAAAATGGTTCAAATGACGATATCACTAACCAGTATGAATGCAAACAAACTCTTGATGTCAGTGCAGGTACACTTAACATACATGCAGGTACATCTTTAAATCCTACAAAGGAAGGACTCAGAGTTTGGTTGCTGAAAAGACTGATATCTCCGAAACCAGGGCTTCAAGGAATTTTGATCTGATGAACAAATAATGACTTCTGATCATAACAGTTCAGAACTCGGAATTCACGACCACAGCAATGAACAGTCAAGTTCAAAGCTGGTTCCAAAAGTTGTTCCTCTAGCAGACAAGACAGCTACATCACGACAAGAGTTGGAATTACTATTTCACCATCACATAACAATGCTGAGGTCAACATGTAAATATTTTTGAAAAAAGAAAAATACAAAAATATAAAATTTCAAAAAGAAAATACAAAATCAAAAAAAAATCAGAAAATGTTTCAAAAAATATTCTTCTCGACATGTCTCTTGGAATCGATAACATTTACGTACCTGGAATTGTTGATTATTTTCGACACGGGCGTGTAATATGAAGTCTTCGGAACAGGAGTTTTCAATTGCTTTAAAATTATGTCATTTATATTTTTCTTGATGGCTTATGTGCAAATATCAGTACGTAACCGGGACTTCAAATAAAGGAAAGTTTATCTATAAAGATACCTTATCCTCCCCCCTTAACAACGAGAATTCTAATTTTTCTCGGTCTTTAGCTGTGGTTCTTACCAGACATTCAAAGTTTTAAGCTATGAAAAAGAGATAGTGTACGCATAATGCGCTTACCTTCGGGTTAGAAGAGAAAGTCCTTCTTACATGTGTGTTTTTCAAAATGTTGAACATAATTTTTTAAGAATTTCTCACTGACGATTCATAATCTTTCAAAATTATGTGTTCAACACTCCATCTTTCAAGGGGGAGTTTTTCGAAAAACAAAGTTTAATGAGTTTGGATACATCATATCAAGGACCATTCCTTAGTATTTCAAAACCATTCCTAAAAAGTCTCTTAATAACAACAAGATAATAATGACAATTCAATAGAATGATAGTTATAAGATGACTAAGTGTTCAACCTCAATTTTATATCGATTTTACAACTTGGTATCATTTTTATTGGTGTCAAACATATGTAAAATTGAGGGGGAGCAAGATGAAACAGTTCCAAATAAATCATGCTAAGCTTCAACATTTTTCCCCCATGGCCTTTTCAAGACAAATTTTAATCACACAGTATTTCAAAAACTAAGTGACTTAGAATTTAAAATAAGGGGAGAAATGTAATTAAAATGTGATCTAAAAGACTCAAAGTGCTATTCGGAAATGGTTTTATGGTTCGATCTTATACCCAACAACATCTTAATTTCACGATGATTCTGAAGTCATAAGGTGGTTAGGTTAGGAATCAGTCCTATGATCCAACCAGAACCGGAGAGATCTACCCAAGGGGAAACCCATATGTTAGAATAGCAGTCCTTAGGTATGATTGGAGATGAATGTGTATAAGGGAAAAAAATGTCATGCCGTCTTAAGACTGGATTAACACTGAACAATACCAACAAGGTGTTAATAATGCGTCTTGGTAAGCATTGAAGGGCGTTGGGAAATTAAAAAGACATGTATGGATAAAGGGTGAAAGAATGAAGCCCTCCACATAACCTTAGGCAGAAGAACAGGGTAATAATATGTTGTCAGATCCACAATGTTGATTGCTGACATTGTGACGACGATTTATGGACCCAGTGATGCTATGCACAACCCTTCCCAGCCTTTCTCTCAAAAGACACTTGTCTCATTTGTCATGGAGATACACACGACTTTTATTGACTTTCTCACTCTGAGTTAGTTGATATTGAATAGGCGGCAGTCAGCTCCAGCCACCGATTACTAAAAACCAAAAATCACAAATCGAGTCTAGAGCTAAGAGATCATCAAATAAATCTCATTAGGGACCACATTCATGACATTACCACTTGCTGAACATCATTAAACTTCACAAAGCTGTTGACAAGAGTCCTACGCATTATCCTTGTGATTCTGCCAGAACATTCAGAGTGATACTCTTTAGTATTCACAATGACGAATGGAAATCCTGCTTGAGCCAGCATCAAACAAGCTCTTGGTAGGTGACTTGCGAGATTCTATATGAATCAAACTTGTGTCAACTGGAAAGAAACGATGGTGCGATTCAATGTGAATCAAACTTGTTCCAGTAAATGAATTGACGACATAATCAGAAAGATAGTAACTATCTGATTCACTCTTACCGTGTTGTCTGCTTTGAGACGTTCCGGTAATGAGAACTAGCAAGCATGGCAAATCTAATACATCTGTGTTAGAAGATCCTACGCTTTGAGCTGGAAACCCTGTCAAGGAGATTCTTTGAATCTACCTGATCACAGGTACAATATTTATACTGTAAAACGGTCCTACGGAACCGGAGGTTAATCTAACCAAATCCGGACGAATGACAAAGCCATATTCGTCCACCCGCTTTATTGCTAACTGTTTTATTTCAGGATACATAAAGATGGAGATGGTGATGCCTCATTCCAGCTGGAGTCGGATTCATTACCACATGCTCATGCTCAAACTACAAAGACATACTATAAGCATCAAGATTCAAGAATCATGAAAGCTCAAGAATAAAAGACAAAGACTTCCGCACAAACTCTGATATACAAGATCTTCCTTCAAAGATATCAAGTCTATCAAGGGAGATTGTTAGCAAGCTTTCAAGATGATGCAAAGTATGAGCATGTTGGTCAAGACACAAGATCGCAAGGTGGCAAAGACGTTAAAGACAAACAAGGATAAAGATTTAAAGATCTTGGAACAAAAGACAAAGTCTCGGTAGGACAATTGACATAGGGCTCTCAAGATCAAATATCACAAAGCATGAAGGAACAAGCCTACAACAAGATAAAGACCAAGACCAAGACTCAAGAACTCAACGACAAAGCAATCTCCACAAGTCCAAGGAAGCAAGATTCAAAGACCTCGCTTCAAGGGAGATTGTTAGCCTCAAAATATTAAGTCGAACAAGGAAACTCGGTCTTTATTTATTAATCGTTGTAATTGTCTAGAAAGGGATTTAACAGGGGTCTAGTTCCTCTTGGTATGAGTTATATAGTCTACGATAGAATGACATCCGGAGCTCATAAATATACTCTTGTTATAATAGTCCATTGCACCTTTCAGAATTAGTTATGAACAATATTAATCAAGAAGTCAGGCCTCGTGATTTAATTCTAATATTGGTATACGTTGCGGGCTTAAAGCCAAAAACCCGAGCCAGGGCCTAAACAACCCTACACCTAGGCGTCACCCTAGGGTAGTAAGAAACTATAAATACCCCTATCCACTCTTGGAGATGGTGTTGGTTAGTTGGTCTCATTTGTATTTTTCACAAGGTAATCAACCATCTTTTTCTTCTCTACTCTCTCTCTCTCTAGTTTCTCTCTCTAAAATTCTTTCTTTCTTATATCTCTTTTCTTATGGTTTCTTATCATTGATTCATACCTATTTGTATGGAAGTGAAATGATATCTTAGGGTACCGACAACATTGGGTTCAAACGATCTACAGAAAGCCATGCATGCTTCACCTTCAATTCAACAAATTTATGACCTTAATCAACAAAAACAAAACAGATCATGTAACCCTAATTCAACTAGTTCTTTCTCGCTACTAATTTCTTGTACTCCCCCGTAGATTAAGTTGTTGAGGACTTGAGGTCCCCATATTTAGTAAATGTTGATCCCAATCCTTGATCGATTCCTTAGGTTGTCTAAGGTTAAATTACCTTGGATAAATCCAAAATAACTTGTTGTAGAAACTTTGTATGTATACTAAAGTATATGTGGAATCTACACCTTAATACCTAGAAGTATTATGAATAAAACAGTAATCGTGAATAAACAAAGATATAACCAAACGCTCATATTATTTATTAGATCAATAATACGTATACTTTTATAGTACTAGGGTTTAACAACCTTGAAGCTTTTCTAAATTCGACTTGGACAACTTTGAAAAACACACTTTGTATGCCAAAAAAATTATTTCTCAACTAATGCCATAGGACCTCCTTTTATAGGACTAAGGAGTCTCGTTCGAGCTTACAATATATTCCTCAGATATCATAATCTTTTCTAACTAAACGTAATTCTTAAACTAATACATTATGCATATCTTGTACAACAATATCTCAATACTTATCTTCATAAGTATTCTTGTTCTCCAAACAATCTTTATCTCTTTAAACCGTCTTTATCCTCTTGACAGTAGTAAGTCTTCTAGCAGTTGTAATTCAACATCATAAACTTTTGTACCAGCAGTATTAATAAACATAAGCAGTATCCTCTTTCTGCTGCCTTTAGCTTTCTCCTCACTACTTTCTGCCTTCTTTGACTTATCAGATTCCAGTTCATCCTCTGTACCTTTAGAACTTTCTTCTGTTTCCTTTTTGCTTTTAACTACCTCAGAATCCATAGGAATAAAAGTATTTACTCTCCTCATTTCATTATCAAACAACTTTTGGATCTCTTCATAGCTCTTGCTCTTCAACTGATTATGTTTGTATCCACCCATGTTTTTAAGATAGGTAGACATTAGATTCCTCTTTTGAGCTTTAGTTGGTGGCTTTCTTCTTTTCTCTTCAGCTCTAAGCATTGCAAAGTGTTTCTTTCTTTTGTTCATAAGCTCTACAAACAGTCTTGATCTTTCTTCAATAGTTATCTCTCCTTGTTCTTCTGTTTGTAGCCTCTGAGCTAACTCAAAATCTGCCTCTATCATAGCTTGTGTATTATCCCATGACTCAATCAAAGCTATGTTGGCTTCTTCTTCCTTTTTCCTTGCAAGCCTTTCTTCTTCTATAAGTTCAGCCTCACGCCCTCCGCCCAATCCGAGATTGATAGATTTCTTGCAAATCTTTATCAAGAGCAACTTGATCTTTTCTTTTTAGAGGAACTTTAGGCTCAATCATGATTGCTTTGCCTTTGTCTTTAATCATTTGGGGGGGAAGGTTGTTGATTTCTTGTGAGTTCTTAAATTCACTTGGGCTTCCTGAACTACAACCCCTCTAGCCTTGGGTCTTGTAGTTGTTGTTGTAGCAGCAGTAGTAACAACTTTAGGTTTAGCTGCTTTGATTTGAATAAGTGTCTGAGCCAAAGTTATTTCTTCAATAGTTGTAGGAGCAGCACTATCTTCAACACTAGTATTTATTTCTCTTTCCTTTGCACTATGCTCTTGTTTCTCACCAACTGGCATATCCACAACTACTTCATCACCATGAAGATCATTTATATCAAACATTTCTGCATCATCTGACCTCCCTGGGTATCATCAACTAAAGAAACATCAGCATCCTTATCAACGTCTTCAATGCTCCTCCCCTGTTTGGATGCATCTTCATGATCACACAAACTATCTTTATCCTCAGAGGATTCAACTCTTCTAGACTTACCAACTTTCCTTAGTCTTTTTAATCCTGTAGTTCTTGACTTCTTGTTCCTTTTCAACTTCTGGACCCTCTTCTTTAAATCAGCAATCTCCTTTGCTTGAGCATCCTTTGCCTTCTCTAAATCAAGAACCTATTTTTGTAAGTTGGTACACAAAATCATCAATTCTGATAGTTGCATGCTATCCTCACCACTAAGAGGTGGATCATTGGGATGGTTGTAGGTACACTGTCTTCTTGTTGTGTATCCTTCCTGTGGTAACTGTTGTGGTCTTCCTCTGTTTCCTCCTAGACCGTTTCTTATGAGATCTAGAAGATGATGGTTGAGTAGTAATGGTGTTTGTTAAGCTCAGAATATTTTTTATTTAAATTATGTAGGAATGCTGAATCTATACCATCTTCTTGATTAGCTTGACACCATCATTGTTTTCAAACAAAAAGGTGTTATTCTCCAGAAAAAATCCTTTTTTCCTTTCTTTTCTTATTGGAAAAGATTCTTCTTTGTTTGTCGCGAAGGGTTAACATAAATCTTCTTGTGATGTGAACAATATTCACCAAGCTGTTGATTAATGAAAACTTATAGAAATCGTGGATACATCAGAAATTTAACCCCTCCATCTAAGTGTTTCACCATAGCATCAAAAATGTACTTAGACAGATTAAATTTTTGGTTTGTAGCCAAGCATATGATTAAATGGAAAAAAAAAAAAAAAGCATTAGTACAACTGAATTCGTTCATGAGTGGTGGATTTGGCACTAAGGCATTGGGTAATGGTATGAATTAAGAACTTCCATTGCGGAGAAAAGAAAGCTTTATAAAATGTAAGCTTTTGAGAAGGTTTTTCATACCCCATTCTTGCCAGTTCTTTAAAAATTGTAGCAGTTGGCAAACAATCAGTACCTCCTGCATCTTCCAAGTGAAGATCACTTCTAATGCTTGTCTCCGTGATGATCACCTTCTTCTTATCAATTAGGGCTTGTATCTGACGTTCACCATTAACCGTTTTTGCCTTTGCGGTTGCCCAGAACTGTTCAATGCAAGATGTGTAGATAGTAGGATTGACAGTCAATGCATAACGAATCTGATTAGCATTCAGAAAATCAATAATCTCATGAAACCCATCACTTTCAGCGGGTTTTTCCAAGAATGTGACCATGTTGTGAGTATCAGCAAAAGTTAGGGTTGACATTGTGTTGTGTTTTGATGATCAAAGATGAAATTGAGTTAGGGTTTATGGTTAGAGAGTGTTTGAATGATTGAAATCGAATAAAGAATCGAATGAAACCCTGAATCGAAGTATTTATAAAATCACCCTCAGCAGCATTAACTTGAACTAACAACACTAAATTAGGCCTAGCAGCATTAACTTAAACTGACAGCACAATGTTATACCTAACAGTAGAAGTAACCCAATAACCTAAGACTAACAACATTAAGGTTTAAGTTACCAATACTAACTTTAATTTCTTTCCAAAAAGGTCTTCTATCATCAATTAATTCTTCTCATAAGCTCTCTTTCTGTTTTTATGCTCACAATATCTCTTAATTCTTTTTGCTCACATAATCACTCATTTATGTTTTTATTCACACATCTCTCTTTCTATTTTTAAGCTCACTTAATCTCTCATTTCTTTTGGCTCACCAAATCACTCTTTCTGTTTTTATGCAACATATTTGACAGTTTTGTACAAAGTTCCATCAATTCCAATAGTTTCATATTGTCCTCCCCACTTCCAAGTGTGTAACCTCTTGAGAGAGGTGGATCATTAGACTATTTAGATGTAGTCTCAAACCTAGTTTGAGCATCCACATCCCCTAATATGGTATCTTGGCACCTGGGACCACTACCTGAACCAATTTCCTAAGAACTTGATCCATTAAGTGTTGCCATGGATTGGGTCTTATTTGATGTTACCACTGTCCTGCTCTGCTTCTAAGCTAGAAGCAGTAGTGGCAGCCCTTTCCATTCTGTCACCCAACTCCTTATGGACAACCTCATCACCAACCTTTTTCAGGGGGACCACTAGACTGAGGTATCTTGGTGTCCCGACCTCTTTTGACATGCCTAGATGTTTTTTATTCTTTTTAACACACTTTTGATATAACATATCCTTCCATCCATGCTTTGACTGTATAAATAAGTAGCCTCCCCTCAAACAATGCTTCAAGGGATAAGAATTTGCTCAACAGTTGTAACTTTGGCGCCCAACAGTACTAACTTTTGCCTGGCAGTAGTAATTTTCTGCCTAGCAGTATTAAGAGATATATAACAGTATTAACTCTGTCTTCAATAATTATACAACAACATGCCTCTATTCATCACAAGCACACTAGAAAAGACTAGATAGACATGTGAGAATTCATGAGGATCCATATTTTATGCCATAACCCTGAATAAAGTTAAAAAACTGTGATCCAATAAACAGTAAATCTTTCCTCATACCAATTCTTTTAATGGTGAGCATTCAACATCAGGTATTCAATATGCTTAACCTGTAGGTGTTAGTCCATAGCAAAAAAAAAATACACAATCCAAAGTATTTTCTTCTTGACAGTATTAAGTATGACCAACAGTTTTAACAAGCAGTCTTAAGTATAACTAGCAGTACTAATTATACTTAGCAGTACTAATTGACAAGACTAACAGTACTAATCCTTTACAAAACTTTTACAAAAACATAAAGAGATGTAGACATTAAGGATTAAGCATTCCAATACTTGAGACCAAGTACTGAAACCTTCCAGCATCAAAACATTTTGTAAGAAGATCTGCAACATTATAATCAATATGAATTTTAACCATTTGTATTAACTTTTTAGCATTGCAATCTCTTATAAAATGATGCCTAATCTCTATATGTTTTGTTTTAGAATGTTGAACATGATTTTTAATAATGCAGATAGTACTGTTATTGTCAATATTAATGACAATATGCATGAAATTATACCCATAATCTAGCAATTTTTTTTAAATCCAGAGTACTTGTCCACAACAACTAGCAACAACCACCTATTCAGCTTTAGTTGTAGAGGTGACAACCATAGTTTGCTTCTTACACTAAATGCATGATTCACCTGTTTCCAAAAAATGACAAACGCCAGTTGTAGACTTACTAGCTTGGAGTTGCTACTGCATAGTCACTATCAGTATAAGAAACTTATTCAAATGTGAGAATCCCTAGAATACCAAAAGCCTAAATTGGTTGCCTTTTCATATTTCTAAAAATTCTCACTCTTACAGATAAGAGAATTGTGTGTTCTTTGGTAGTAATTAATATATCGGCACATGCACTAATGAAACATAATATTTGGCCTAGATGCTGTGAGATACATCAAAGAACCAATCATAGATCTATAGAGATGTACATCAACATCATCAGCATCTCCATCTTTAACTAAAGGCTTTTCCAAATCAATTGGAGTTGAAGCAGACTTCACATCAGTATAGTTGAATTTCTTCAAAATCTCAGCTACATCTTTATCCTGACTGATAAATATTCCATCTTCCTTCTGCTGTGCTTGTAATCCTAGAAAGAAAGTAAGTTCTCCCATTGAACTCATCTGAAACTTATCCTTCATAAGCTTCTCATATCCTGTAATTACATTGATCCGTGTGTTGTAGAGCTAAAGATAATGTCATTAACATAAACCTGTACAAGCAAAATATCTCCTTTTGCTTTGGATAATAATGTTCTGATCTATCTTGCTCTTTAAACCCATTGCCCAACATATAGTTAGCCAAGGTTTCATACCATGCTCTTGGTGCTTGATGCAACCCATTTAAAGTGCCTTGACCACCTTAATAAACTTTGTTTGGAATTTTCAGGGATCTTATATCTGGTGGTGAGTAACCTAAACCTCTTCCTAATAGTTCCATTTATGAAAGCACTTTTCAATCCATTTGATATACCAGAAACCGATAAAAGAAGCATAGGCTAAAAACAAACGTATTGCCTTAATGAGAGTTTGCACTGAGCAAACACTTCTTCATGGTTAATACTGTTCATGTCTATGATCTGTGGCAACCAACCTTGCTTTATTCCTAATCACAATCCCTCCTTTATCTTTCTTGTTTCTGAAGACCCATTTTGTTCTAATGACCCTCTTTCCAATAGGCAAATCCATAAGTATCCAAACCTGTTGGAGTTTGAATTGCAGAAGTTCTTCCTGCATTGCTTCCACCCAAGATGAATCAGATAGAGCTTTAGCAATGCTTGTTGGTTCAATCTGTGATAAGAAACAAGCATATAAACAAGTATTCAGGGTATCATGTGTTTTCTGTTCATATACATCACTGAGAAACCCTTGTTCAGAAGTAGGTTTTGTCATTCTTCTTGTCTGAACAAATGTCTTCACATCACCAATCACATTTTCAATTGGGTGATCCTTATGAATTCTTGTATTGGGAGTGGTTGGAACTGTATAGGAATTTGTGATGTTCCCCAAATCAACTTCTGGTTTATCTTCATCACTGAAGAACTCAACATGAGTGGCTTTAAGTGTATGACTAGCTTCTATAGTAAACATGTCTTTAGGTCTTTCTTGATTATATGAACTTGTAGTATTAACTGATGGACCAACAACATTAAGTTTAAAGCTACCAGTATTAATAGCAGGACTGGCAGTATTAACATGTTGTCCAATAGCATTAACTTCTTTAAGACTGCTATCATCTTCAAACTTATCTTGTTCACCATTCTCATTATCTGGACCATCTCCATCTTGCTTTTGGTCATCAACAATAGATTTTGGTTCACCATTATCAACATCCTTAGAAGGTGAATCAAAATATGAAGCATCTTTCTAAATTGGCATCACAATATAATCTTGACTGATTTCTTCTGATGTACCTGTACTAAATTTACCTTGTGTACCTGCAGATTCATTAGAAATTATACCTGCAGTAACTGGTACATAGTTCATAGATTGGGTTAGAGAATCAATATCAAGCAGCCACTTGGACCATGTCCCTTCTAATCATAGGGCTTATTACTCAAAAAACCTAATATGCAAGTTTTCTCTACCCTCCAGTTCTAGTGTTGAATACCCTAAAAGCTTTACTACTCAAAGAATATTCAACAAAGAAACCTTCATCACTTTTGCCATTAAACTTGCCTAAACTGTCTAAAGTATTAAGAATAGTAATATGAGATCCAAATGGTCTCATAAAACTTAGGTCAGGTTTAAAATCTCTAAAAAGTTCACAATGTGTCTTGTTATGAGGCTTGACTACTAAGACCCTATTCTGTACATAGCAAGCAGTACTAACTGCTTCAGCCTAAAATATGGTAGGTAACTTAAAGTCAGCTAACATTGTTCTAGCAGCCTCAATTAGTATCCTATTCCTTCTCTCAGCTACACCATTTTGCTGAGGAGTCCTGACTACACTATATTCTCTCTTAATACCCTTTTCTCTACAAAAATCATCCATAACTTTGTTCTTAAACTCTGTTCCATTATCAACGGGCACATATGTTCTAATAAATTTGACGAGAAAGCGTAGCGTGCACATATGTTCTTAGAAGGGTACTTATGTGTCCCAACGAATTTGATGAAAAAGTGAATTGTGCACGTATGTTCTTGGGAAGAGTGCACACATGTTTTTGAATGACGTGCACATCTATATTTAACGAGAGGAAACATTTTAGAGAGATGCAGAGAGAGTGAGGCGAGAGAGCAAGCGAGAGCGAGCGACTGCGAGATTTTGTGTATAAAATTAGAAGTTACATGTGTATGTTTATGTTTTTGGTTATAAATTTCAAAGATTGAAGAATATACAGCAAAAACATATATGCTATTACAATTTTAAGCAAAACAAGTTTCATGGTCACATGTGTATAAATTTACATTTTTTTAGAAAAACACGTATGTACATGATTTTTTTCGAAAACATGTATGCTGACAAAAAAAATTAAACACCAAAAAAATATTATTTTTTGATCTTGAAATTTAATGGGATAAAAAACGTTTTTTTAATAAAAAAATCAAAAAAAAAACTAAAAATGTGTTATACCATTATACCCTTTTGAATTAAATTAAAGACTTTAATAATACTAAATTCCCATTGTTCCAAAGGGGTTATGTAAGTTTTGTACAAAATAATGGTTCTGCATTGAACGTGCCCCAGTTATAAATAAGAGATAAAGAAAACAGGTTCAATTCGGTTTGGTTTTTTTGACAAAACCGATATCGAACCGAATTTTTTGATTTTTAAAAAACTAGAAATCGAACCATCGGTTTTTAGTTTCGATCGGTTATTTCAGTTCGATTTTTTTTTCTATTTGATTTCGGTTTTTTTAATTTTTTTCTCACTCGTACCAAACAAACACTCCAAAGATTTAGGGTAATGCATATGTACCACTAAAACTTGAATATTTGCATATATACCAAAAACACAAGTTTTCAGTGCATGATGTACAATGAAAGGTAAGCATGTTTTGAGTATATATATGCAATTATCAACTGAGAGAGCCGAGTGTGTGGACGCGTATGCAATTGATCCTCATAACATGATAACGTAATTAACCCGACATTTCCCATCAACCGATAATTGTCACATAATTAAATTCACAGAACGCAATTCACAATAATTAAATTCATTCCCAACCGTATCCTCTATATTTTCGTCCAATCTTCTTCCCCCAAAGTTTAATTTACCCTAAAAAAATATCATCACAAGATTATTTCATACACACATTAAAGAACAGGGACAAACACAAGTTTAGGTCGTGTACACCTAGTCCTCTCTAAATAACCTGAAATACAGTAAAGAACCTTGTACGTTTAACTTTAACATTAAACAACAAAAACAAAGTGATATAATTAAAGTAAGGGTCCATCAAGTCGCGGAACCGGAGCCAGAACCACCATTCTACCTTATCATCATCAGAAGAGCCATTAATGGCACTTTGTTGATTGCTTGTGGTGTTGGGTTGCATCAATATTGGCATGATGAGGGGGGGATGATGGTGTTTTTTCTGTTGCCTATGGGTGTACCTCCGGATGTTGCATTGTTTCGGATTGGATCGTCGTCATCACCACCATCATCATCATGGATATTACTATAGATAGTGTCGACATTTGTTTTATTTTGTGTGTAGTTTGGTTTCGTTGTGTTATGAGACTTCTAGTCTACATTTATCTACGTATCACCACTCTTAGTTTATTGCATTTTTTACTCTTGGTTCAACCGTTTTTGTGTGTGACTATTACAAACGATCCATTTGGCGGCCGGTAGAAGGCCACCAGATTTTATTAAAACGGGAAGATTGAAAACAGAGCAACTTATTTTTGAGATTTATCGAGATAAATAACATATTTTATTAATTGTTAATATTGCTAAAATATTTATAAATTGTGAACAATGACGCAAACGAATTCACTAATATATATATATATATATATATATATATATATATATAAATAGGAAGGAAGGTATATATAAAAATATTGTATAATTTATGTTATGAATCCAAATAATAATTTTCAGTTTTAATAAGGATAAAAAGTAACTATGAATCGCATATCCGAGATGTCTCTGACTTAAATTACATGCATCCTCTATAATGTTAGATGCATTATAACGCATTCAAGCTTTTAATTAGATGCCTAACATAGATAGATGCATTTTCATGATTTCTATTTTTTAGTTCCTGCTGCACAGTGCTAACAATATAAATACAATTTGCACCCATCTTACACATCAAATAAACTTTTCGAAACTCAAATGGTGCATGCATCGAAGTGAGCGCGAAGCCCGCGAGTCCGACTAATTAAATCGTTGCATCTCAAATGTGTGTTTTTGTAGTCCACGTTCTCCCACTTTTTTATTTTAATTTACTTCTCAAGGATTCCTCTACTCTATTTATTTATATATAATATATATATAAATATATATATATATATATATATATATATTTATATATATGTAATAAATATAATTATATAAATAAATAAATAATATATATATGTAATATATAATATAATATATATAAGTATATAATCTAGAGATTTATTTATATATATATATATATAAGTATAATGTATATATATATGTGCATATATATATAATTATAAATGATCACATAAAAAAGAACAAAATATTTCCGTGAGAAGGATAAAAAAAATTTTAAAATAACGTTCTCAAATATCTGAAAAAAATTTCAGCAAGATCGTGTATGTTGCTGCATGGTAAAAAGTTGTGAAGGAATTTTTTTCTAAATTGTATAGTTTTGCCAAAAAAAAATTATGAAAAAAACGTTTGTGCATTAAATCGTTTTTTTGTGCATCAAAAATTCTTTTGTAACTCGACATCTTTTTGACTTTTTTGCAATCAAAATTTTTTATTGCGCAACAACTATAACAAGTTGAAAATTTGTGAATCAAAAAATTTGTGCATCAATTTTTTTTTTTGTAACATTTCAAAAAAGTATAAAAACTCAAATAATTAGATAAAAACTTTTTTTACGAAATTTTATACACCAACATACCTGATTTAAATGAAATTTTTTTGAATTTTTCGAGACTTTTTTTAAAAAAGTTTTCTTTTATTCTTCTCCACGAATATGTCTTTTTTATTTTAACCCATAAAATATATAAATTATATAGGATAAAGTATCCAATAAAAAGGACAGAATATTCTTGAGAATGATAAAAATATTTAATTATTTTAAAAAGTTCTCAAAATTTCCTAAAAAATTTTCTCAAGATCGTGTATGGTTAGGTGCATGAAAAAGATGTAAAGAAGTATTTCTAAAAGTAGGATAGTTTTGGCCAAAAAAAAATTTATTAAAAAAAAACGTTTGTGCATTAAAACGGTTTTTTGCCTCCTTCTTTTGACTTTTTGCATACAAATTTTTATTGCGGCATCAACTATAACATTCGATAAAATTGTGCATCTAAAATTTTTTTTTGAATCAAAAATTCTACTTTTTTTGCGCATTAAAAACGTATAAAAAACTCCAAAATTAGAAAAACTTATTTTACAAAAAGTTTTATGCACCAACATACGCAGTGCGAGAGAGCGCCGAGTGTGAATTTTTTTAGAATTTTTCGAGAACTAAATAAAAAAATCTTTTAACCGACTACACGAAAGAGAGAGAGAGAAGAGAGGGGAGGGGGGGCACCGTCTATCTAAGATGCACCGACTAAATAGATGCATCTCTATAATCTGAGATCATTATATGCATCATAAATGTTTTTTCTACTTTTAATTGAATAAATATATGTATATTATATGCATTTCATGATTTTTTTTGTTATTATTCATTTACATGTAGTCAAAATCATGAAAATCAATTTGCACCGATCAACACATGCGCGCGAAGCGCGCGCGAGAGACGTGCGCCGCACGCGCGCGCAGTGTTCATTTAAATGAATATAAATTTCATCGAATGCAAGTCGTTACATCTCAAATGTGTAAGTTCTGCACTTCTCACCACTTCTTAATTTTAATTTAATTCTCACAGGATCCTAATATATAAAAATATATATATATATATATATATATATTATATAGTATATATATATAAATCATATATATTAGTATATATATACATATACACCACACACAAAACACACATATATAACGGGTAACAAACCCGCAAGTCGGTCATTCGTGAACTTCAAATTAATATAATAATACTAAACAATGCAAATAACAATGTATCCTAAAAGCTTTTTTACTGTAAAATTTCCCAATTGTCCGCTATAACTCATAGGCAATCTTACAAGTTATCTGTAAAAAAATAACAAAACCTTTGTTATGATGTGTTTTATCTCTGGAGAACTAATGGAGAAATATCTGATGAACCTAGTGAAGCTAAATTAAAAAAATGATAAATGTAATTGAGAAGGAAGTAATAATAATCACTGTGACTTGAATTTCTTAGCAGCAGCGTCTCCATTGGGTTTAGTAAAACGAAATCCTCTCTTACGAAAATATCCATTTGACTTGCATAGGGGTGAGCTCGGTCCAATAAACCGACCCGAACCGACTATAAACCGATAACCGACCCAAAACTGTTTAATGGATTTTTGCAAACCGAAAACCGAACCGAATAAGCTTTGTTCGGTTCGGTTCGGCTCGGTTTGTCAAGTCGGGTCGGTTTTCGGTTCACTTTACTCAGCCCTAGACTTGCAGGTAAATGCGTATATGCACGTTTTTTTATATATTTTGCATCTATTGTTTAAAACTTTAAATCAAAAAAATTATTATCATATAATTATTCATGTAATTAAGGAAGTATTGTCTTGGTATATTTTTAAAAAATTTAAATGAATATGCAATATAATAAGGATTATATCATTAAATATCTAATAATTATAAGGAGTAAAATCTTTACAGAAAATTTTGAAAATTAAAACAATTTGAGTTTTTTTTTTGAACAGGCGATTTTTATTAAACACTACAAGACAGATCAACAAAACAATATAAGGTTCATTAAGCTAATACGTCTCACTTGAACTAACGCTTTACATATGCAATTTACACCAAATAAAAATAACCTATAAACTAAATTAACCAAAGTTATCACGCCTTTTTTCAGGGATCTTCTTATCAAACAGAAGCTTTGTTTGCGAAAAGTACCACAAATCGCCGCGCGCGACAAACCATATGTAAAAACACCCTCAAGAACACCTTTGAGTTTGGATTGAATTCCGAAAGAAAACCAACCAACATTTCATTCCAGAATTCACACCCCAAAAAAAATAAGTCGATATCCACCAAGAAATATCTTACCATAATATGTCTCCTACAACGACATTGAATAGAAAAATGGTTTGTCGATTTCCACACCGGCATTACAAATGGACAAACAATCGAATCAATAATCCCTTCCACAACAAGATATAAAAACTCGTTGGGAGCGTGTTAGATTTGACTTTCAAGCTCGATATTCACCATGAAGCACGATTAACCCACCTAGTCGGCATTCCACACAACCTGAAAACCGATTCCTATCAATCTCCTTTCGAATTAAATAGCTACTGAAAAGACCCCCATCACTTTCTAACGCCCAAGACGTAACGATTCTTCGCAAGGACGAGAGTAGTCATCATCCGAGAAATCTCACCAAAGAGTAATTAGGCATCTCTTCATTTCACTTCTCGCTTTCTTCAAAATAGTTATCTAAACTTACTGCAATACAAGGGTCGAACTAAACAGTAGCATTCTTATTTCACCTCCAAGAGCGAACATACGTGGGAACAACTCTTTGGATGACACCTAACTGCCTTCATACCGATTGTCTAGCCAGAACCGCGTGTTCTCCCCATTCCCCATCTCAATCGAATGAATCTGCAACATTAATCCCCCGACCTTGTACACCCTAACTTCGTGAACTATCGATTCCATCAGGTTTCGAAACTCCACCAGAAACATCCTTGTTTCAAATTTCCCGTCCTCCCCATAATACGCGTTAATCACTTTAGTCATAAAGGAACATTTATGAAATAAAACCGCCAAACCCACTTGACATGATAGAACCTCTATAAGGGCAAACAAGCTTGAAACCAAAACCCACACTTATCCATCTAAATTTCATGCGTTTACTTGTAAGATTTTATTATTTATTAAATTTTTAAACTTCTTGGTATTTTCATGTGGGTTTTACATGACTCCATCATAGAAAAGACGACGTGTGATGAAGATGATCAACAAAGGCACTTGTAATTTTAAAAGTTGTGCATATATGTTATCAAAAGACGTGCATATATGTTTTTGCAAGGGTACTCATATGTTCTAATGAATTTAAGAGAGAAAGTGAAACGTGCACATATGTTTTTCGAAGGGTGCACACATGTTTTTGAACAACATGGATATAGTTGGATTTATATTTCTAATGTATTTTATTTGATATCAAATTTTGTTTATGTATTTATGTTTTTGGTTTGTTATTTGTATTTGAAATGTATTTCATTTGCTATTAATTTTTGTCTATATTTTGTGTTATAAATTTTGAAGATGAAAGAATGTGGACAAGAAACATATGTGTAATTACTATATTAAGTTAAAAATGTACATTAGAAACATGAAATTTACAATATTAAAAAAAACATATATGCACTTATTTTTTTTCTTTTGAAAACAGTATATACTAAAAACATATATATAATAAAATAAAATAATTAATTTTGAAAATTAAAAGGTTTTTAAAAAACGTTTTTTTAATTAAAAAATTCAAAAAAAAGTTAAAATGTGTTTTGACTATTATAACCTTTTGAATTAAATAAAAAAAAGTAACGATACTAAATTCTAATTGGTTTAAAGTGGTTCTGTAGGTTCTTTCAAAAAATGGTTCTGCAAAGAACGGTCTCATATATATATATATATATATATATATATATATATATATATATATATATATATATATATGGATAAAAGATTAAATAAAAAGAACAATATTCGAGAGAATAATAAAAATATTTATATTTTATAAAAAAGTTCGTAAAAAATTTTCTGAAAAAAAATTTCCACAAGATCGTGTATTTGGGCATGGAAAAAGTTGTAAAGGAAGTTTTTCTAAAAGTGGATAGTTTTGGCCTGAAAAAAAATATGAAAAAAAAACGTTTGTGTATATTAAATCAAGTTTTTGTTTGCATCAAAAATTCGTTTTTTGTACTAACTTCTTTTTGAATTTTGATCAAAGTTTTTATTGCGCATCAAAATTATAATCAAGTCGAAAAATTTGTGCATCAAAATTTCTTTTTTTGCGCATTAAAAAAACGTATAAAAACTCAAAATTAGAAAAACTTCTTTTACAAAAGTTTTATGCACCAACATACCTGATTTAATGGAATTTTTCGAGAACTTTTTTAAAAAAAGTTTTCTTTTTATTATTCTCACGAATATTTGTCTTTTTATTTTAACCTTCCTCTATATATAATAATTTTTTTATCGAACAAATTATCTCAATATTTTTTTATCATCTTTTTTTATGTCCGTCTTGTTTATTTTTGTTAAAGTTCTTTTAACATTTTTTTCGCAAAATATCATTACATATTCGTAATGAAAGATTTTGCGTTTCATAACTTAAAAATCAAGAGAAAAATAACATATTACGAACTAGTTACGAAGTATTACAAAATGCTACAAAATTAATTAACGTTTTATTTCTCCTAACAAGGTTTTCTTTCTCCGGACGCAAACACTTCTTTATCATCCTAATTTATTACAAAGTTATTCCGAGTTTATTGCGAAATTCAATTACGAATTTTTGATATTTTGATATATATTTTTGAAAAGATCTACACACCTTATCAAATATATAAAATGTAATAACTTTTTTTTGAACGGCAAAAATTTATTAAACTAGCAAGGAGCTAGAAAACAATTACAAGGAAATAAATTGGGGATTTTTTAACCAATCGTCCCAAGAAAACGTCGTATGACAACGACTTTTACACCAATTGAAAGCACAAAAAACTATAGCATCAAAAATTTCTGAACGTAAGACTATTTAACAATTTACATCAAGTAAAATTTAATTTTCTTTCATTTGAGATCAATTTTACTCCATATATAAATTTTAAAAAAATTGATTCTTAAATTTGAAAGTTTATAAAAATTATTTCGCAATAAGTTTCAGTTATAATTAGTACGAAACCAAAAGCATAAAATTGGAAACAAAATGGACAGACAATGCCACAATGGTGTAAGAGTGTGCAAGAGTTGTGTGGTACGCGAGAACATTTTAATCTCGAAATGTCAAAAAATAGTCAATGTTTTAACAATATTTTACGTAAGTGACTTAAGTTGAAAATAAGTGTCATTTTAAATCACGGTGTTGCAAATTTCTCTAATGAAACTATATGATTAACCATGTCGTGCATATAAAATAATGTTCTTTATAAATCAAGTCTACCTAGAGACAATGTATTTCATTGTTTTAAACTCCGTCTTGCTTATTAGTTGGCAATATTAGTCGACATATTTGATTGGACTCTTTTCAATATTAGTCGATACTATGTTTAGTATGATTACAATAGGCTTAGTCATGATTAGTTGTAGATTGATATCTATAACTGTTTCATTATTATCTTGGGCTCAAAGTCATAACTCTGTAAACTATTTATATCGATTGTTTTTGTGGAAATAGATAAGGAAAACATTTATCTCTTCAATATGGTATCAAGCCAGTAATATTTTTTTCTCCTAAACTTTCTCCCCAACTCTCGTATCTCCATCCTCTCAACCGATCCTTAACAAAAAAAACCTAATACACAAGTTCGGCAATCATGGCCGTGGAATATACTCCTCCTCCAACTCCTCCACCCACAAACCCTTCTACATCACAAGTCCTACAACAATTGTGCAATTATTTTAACAAAGGAACGTGTAAGTTTGGGTACCGTTGCAAGTTTATACACGATCATCGCAATAGGACAAAACAATGAAACAAGAATGAAACAAAAGGAAAACAAAATGATCAAAGTCGACATTATGGAGTTCTACAAGATGTAGGAGTACATGAAGATTTTAGAAGATTTGGTCAAAGATATGAAGATAAAGATTAGAAATATTTAGTTTCCTAATACAATTAGTTTTCCTTGTAAGGTCTTATGGACTCTATTATATAAAGAGAATCCCCAAGAATTTTGTTTATGTGTGGACAAATGTATACGTCAGTAAAAAGTGTGTGTTCTAGCGTATTGTTTATGTAAAAAGCCATAGAGTTAGAGTAGTTTGTGTTTAGCCTCAAGGATCTTTGATTTCTGGTTATAGTTAGATAACCGTTCTACAATTGATCAAGTAGAATTGGGAATGGAGAAATGGATATGAAGAAAAACCTTGTTACAATTACATTGTTCTTATGTTAATTCCACTATACATATTCTATGAACTTTGTTATTGTTAATCCTAGATGAGATCTAAACAATATCGAGACGTTGCAAGTTTATACACGATCATCGCAATAGGGCGAGACTTCGTTTGAAAGGAATGGGAGACAATCTGTCTCTTCACACGCTGCTTCGTGGGGTGTTTTACCTCCCTCCCAGATTCGTCAGAACCTACCACAAACCCACCCTATTCGCCTTGCCATAACCAGTCCAATCCCAATGCCTTTGTCACTCACCAGTCCATCTATCCCAGCCCACATGCTCAGGCCCAACCTGTGGCCCCCTTTGCCCCACCACATCCCGTTTTCCAGCAATCTGTGTACCCGGCCCAGCAAACAGTATATTCAGCCCAGCCTACAGTGCAACATGGCAGCCCCGGCTTACTAGGACCCGCTCTGGCCTACTACCCATCTCGGCCTACTTTTTTGCCGAGTGCGTTTAGCACGATGAAACTGCAGGACCCGACTTGGCACATGGATACAAGTGCATCATCTCATTAAATTTTAATGCAACTAATTTAAGTACCATATTTGATCAACGCTTATTTCCATCTGTTCACGTTGGTGACGGCAATTCTATTCCCGTCATCAACACCGCCCATAGCATTATTCCTTTTATTCATCGCCCCCTTCATCTTCATAATGTCCTTGTTACCCCTAATATAATTAAAAATCTCATTTATGTCCGTCAGTTTACTAGGGACAGTAATTGTACTATAGAATTTTAACGCGTTTGGCTTTTCTGTGAAGGATTTCTTGACTCGTCATATCCTTATTCGATATGACAGCTCAGGAGATCTCTATCCAGTTACCAAGTCGTCAATTACCCCTACTGCTTTCCTCTCAACAAGTGCTTCCACGTGGCACCAATGCCTCGGTCATCCGGGTGATGAAGTGTTACGCTCCCTTGTTTCTCGTCAGTTTATTTTATGTAATAAAGAAAAGTCTATCCATATTTGTCATGCGTGCCAACTTGGCAAACATATGAAGCTCCCTTTTCATAGTTTGGATTCTATTGTTGAACAGTGCTATGATATTATTCATTATGATTTATGGAGATCTCCAGTTGTTAGTTCTAGTGGTTTTAAATAATATGTTTTATTTCTTGATCATTTCTTTCACTATCTATGGATATATCCTCTTCGTTCTAAATCTGACATGTTTGATAAATGTTTACATTTTCGTAATTATGTCAAAAATCAATTTAAATGTGAAATAAAAAATCTTCCAATGTGATCATAGTGGTGAGTACGACAATAACCGACTCCACAACCTTTTTTTGCCAAAAATGGCATTCAACTTAGATTCTCTTCCCTAAAAACTTCCCAACAAAATGGCAAGGCGGAACGAATGATATGAACAATCAATAATATCATATGTACTCTTCTATTTCAAGTTCACCTTCTCCCCACCTTTTGGGTCGAAGCTCTCCATATGACCACCTATCTTCTAAACCTTTTACCATCTACCGCAATTCACAACGAAATACCTTCCACACGCCTACTTAACAAACCACCCGCTTACTCCCGTCTACGAATATTTGGGTATCTATGCTATCCTCACCTTCACTCTCCCCATAAACTTGCCCCACGAGCCACTCCATGTATATTTTTAGGTTATCCCGCTTACCATCGTGGGTTTCGATGCCTCAACCTCAAAACAAACAAAATCATCCTCTCTAGGCACGTCACCTTTGGCGAAACCTAATTTCCATACCGATCTATGACACCCTCCTCACCACCCTCTTACACTTTTCTCGACCCCAAACCTTCCTCCTCCTCACCTCACTCGCATCAGATTCTTCTAACTATCTTCATACCACCGCACCTTTACACACAAGCCCAATAACTTCAACAACCCACGACCCAACTATCATCGAACAACCCACGAACCTCCCTTCACCAAACATAGCCCAGCCCCATATCCTACCGAAGACAGCCCAACCTCATAACAGCAGCCCAACTTCAAAGCTCATCTCCACTGTCACACCCCCAAAATCTGATAGCAACGGAAAGGTAATCGGGGTGCGACGTCATAGCACAATGTACAAGTCATAGGAACGACCTCAAAAAGAGACGTTTTAAAAGATGACATTTTATAAATTCGATACTTGCATTATCAGAGTTTCACAACAAGGTCCCACAAGTTTCAAAATGACATAAACATTTAAAACATACATAAGTTTAAACACGACATAAGTTTTTAAGATTTTAGTTTCATGAAAGGAAAATGAACAACAAAGTCCATCCAATGATATCCACGCAACTCCCATCCAAGCATTCATACCTTAGGACCTGAGATTAAAACATGCTAAAACGGTCAACAAAAATTGTTGAGTGAAATTCATAGGTTTAATTAATTAGGTAATGGACCACAAGATTTAAGTAAGAAGGCGACAATGAAACACATTCATATGCCAAAGCAATTATTATTGCTCTAAGCTCATGACACCGAGCCTTAACAAGTATTGCAATCAATGAAATGGTGATGCCCCAAAAATGTAGGGTTTTCTGCCAAACACCTTAATTAGTAATACAAATGTTAAATGCGTCTGTTTGACATGGTACAAAGGTTTAACTACCCAGACGGGGATTGTCAGTCCTAATAGATCTATCCACAACACTCACGCTTACTAGCAATTAACGGTTCATGATTCAAAGGGGACTTAAATGGCAGTAGCGGGACTTAGGCAATAATATCAGGCATAGCATACGGTGTTTAAACCCTTGTGTCCAAACATAAAAGCATAGCATGTAATCTCCCCAGTGGAGTTTTATAAAACAATTAAGTAGAAAAAAGGGGCTATGAACGCACCTTTTAGCGATTTAATATGAATCAACAGAAATGACGTCAAGAAGTGACGAAACGAACATCAAAATAGGCAATAAAATCCTAGGATCAACCTAGAGATAACGACGTAACTTAGCAAATAAAATAATATAATACACAATATTCACACAAAAGAACGAGTATGATTTATAAAATGTCTTCCGAAAGGTATGACATTGTACTTATGTTTTTATGAAATACAATATACTCAAAACATAATGTCTAATCTATTTTAATAAGTCCCAAACATGTATCTATTTTCATTCCTTATGAGCCTTAATTAATAAAAGTTTATACGCGTTTAAAACAACAAGTCGTTTCCAAATTCTGAATTTACCCGACTTCACAAGCG
>BQNB010045716.1:1794-44121 GCA_026074375.1 Tanacetum coccineum | reverse complement strand
ACATAAAGTCCATGCATCACTTTAAACACATTATCACAGTAATCAAAACATTTCCATACTAGCATCATTTCCATCCCAAATTTAAAGCGAAGTAAAAGTGGGACTATGAAACTTACCTTAGCTTAGCTTAATCCAAAAAGGTTCCAAGAAGCTTCGCAAAGATCTAAACAACAAAATGTACGGATATTAACATCACTTTGGTCATCACTCCAATAAGGTGTAACCTCAACTATGATGGATTCTAAGCGATCTATCAATGTTCTAAACTCATTTTGTACCTTTTTAAATTCTTACATAACTAGCTTACACTTTATTCTTACACTTTCAATTTTCTGGATTTGAGCAGAATTTTAGACTCACTTGCACGCCCTAAACGCACCACTTATACATCTTTATAATTTTTGGCAAAATTCCACAGGTTTCTAATATGACTTATGAACCCCCAATTACTCTCCCAAAGCTCATACTCTTTTATAAGTACCCTTTAGAAAATCATAACACCAAATGTCCCAAATTCGGCTAGTAACAGACACCCTAAAAGTTTGATGTTAGCTGACCATTTTAAACACCACCCCATACTTAGCCAAAAATCAGGGGTCACACACAACATATGAAATGACTTCCACGTGAATATTAGCCCTTAAGAAGGTGTCTAAGTATTTTTAGAAAAATCAAAACCCTAACTGAAACCCGTCAGAAAATTCACTGTTTTGCACACTTATCTTATAAAAATTATTTGACAACCTTCCCGACCACAAAAACTCTCAGGGCTAGATTTTCTGGAAATAAGACTCAGAGTACTACAATTTAAAAAAAAGAATCGCTTCAATATCATTCTCCATCATGGAGAAAATCGCTCGTGAACACAGCCCTAATTCTGCTCCACACTAAATCAAGATTTCATGCAAACCCTAACATGAAATTTGCATGGTTATGCCCCTAATTCAATTCTAATCAATGCTATTGACATTAATTACTCATTAAGATCTGTATTTTATTAAAACCCTAATCCATCATAATTAAGCTATAAGAATTAAAAGATTTAAAGAGGTTTAATATATATGCCTTTGATTACAAGCACCTAGACTACACTTGAATGATTTCCCTTGAATCACCAATGAAATTCGCCAATCCTAGGGTTTTGATGGATGGTTTTGACGGCACAAAAGGAACAAGAAAAAAAAAGACTAGGGCTTTGTTTATATATCCATCTAATTTAAGTCATAGTTTAGTTACAATTATAATTAATTAAATCTTTAGTTTTTATATTATATATATATTTTTTCTTCTTTTCTAGTCGTTCAAACTATGGCCCCTTTATATTATTATTATTATTATTATTTTATTAATCTACTTATTTACTTTATTACCTTAAGTTTTTACAAAAGTCTAAGCTAATTTGATTAAAATTTGAGTAAACCTTTTCACATAAACGCAATAAACCGCACTTTCTAAAAATAACTTTTCATTTTCCAAATTTCACCATGATTTTTTTTGGGAATGTTTTGATACAAACTTCCATATTTCAACCACATCTTTCCTTCGTAAAGCCATACATATTCAATAAACACTTTAACCTTTAAAACCAAGAATTTGACGTAGCAATGCAGGCAACACGTCTTTCATTTCCATAATCACCACTCACGAACGAATGGTTTACTTATCTCCAACTCATATGCACATAAAATAAGATAATCATTTACCTCTAAAATGATATAATGCACATATATAAACCACTTAACAACCAAAAAAGATCACATAGCACACAAGAATCACACAAAATGAGTAATAAGTTAAAGTCTAAAGGTATAAACTAACCCGCTCAAACCACGGTTGTCACAGTATCCCCTCCTTATGGGAATCTCGTCCCGAGATTCAACTAGTCTGATCATCAACACGATCAACAAATAGCTGGGGATACTTAGATTCAGATAATCCTCACGTACCAGTAAACTCTGGGCCACGTTTAGAGTTCCATCGAACCTTCACAATAGGTATTCTACCACGCTTTAAACTTGTAACATCACAGTCCATATCTCCTATGGTTCTTTGATAAAAACATAAAGTCTTGGTCTATTTTTCCCTATTTCAATCCTCTCCTCCCGCCATTCTTGCAAAACTATCTTTGGCTAAACACTTTTTCAAATTCGACACACGGAATGTGTCATGCACATCAGCCAATTCCTCAGGCAACCTTAATAGATAAGCAACAGGGCCGATTCTCTCAAGAATCTCAAATGGTCTGACATACCTCGGGCGATTACTTTACCCTTTTTTTTTCAAAACACATTACACCTTTCCATGGTGACACTTTTAACAACACATTATCTCCAATCTCGTATTTAACCAACTTATGTCCACTGCTCGCATAACTCTTTTTACGATCTCTCACCACTTGGAGTTTTTCTCTTATAACCACCATTTACCAAACATTTCATGTACCAACTCAGGTCCAATCAGATAACCTTTTCCAATTCAGCTCATAATACAAGTGATCTACACTTCCTTCCATACTCGCTTCAAATGGGCACATTAAAATAACTCAAATGATAACTATAACCAATGAGAACATACCAACTAATCGAGCATCGTTTTAAAGCAAACACCACTGCCCCTAACTCAAGATCATGTGTAGTATAGTTCTTCTCGTGAATTTTTAACTGTCTTGACGCATAAGCAATCACCTTGTTTCTCTGCATAAGCACACAACCCAACCCCTGATTCGAAGCATCACAATAAACTACAAAATCTTCAACACCATCAGGAAGTGATAATATAGGTGCGTCACATAACTTACTTTTTAGCAATTGAAAGGCTTCCTCTTGTTCCGCACCCCACACATACTTCTTGTTTTTCTGAGTTAACAGAGTGAGTGGTTTTGCAATCCTGGAGAAGTTAGCGATAAAACGCCGGTAGTAACCTGCCAATCCTAAAAACGAGCGAACCCCTGTCGGCGAAGTGGGAGCTTCCCAATTCTTTACTGCCTCTATCTTTCCCGGATCCACATGTATACCACCCTGATTTATCACGTGACCCAGAAAATGCACCTCTTGTAACCAAAACTCACACTTAGAAAATTTAGCATACAACTTTTCCCTCCTCAACAACTCCAAGACTAACCTCAAATGACCCACATGTTCCTCCTTTGACTTTGAATAAATCAGAATATCATCTATGAAAACAATAACGAACTTATCTAGATACGGTTTGCAGACTCGATTCATCAGGTCCATGAAAACTGCGGGGGCATTGGTTAATCCAAAAGGCATAACGGTAAATTCAAAATGTCCATACCTGGTTCTAAATGCGGTTTTTGGGATATCTTCCTCATGAACACGAAGTTGGTGATACCCCGAACGAAGGTCTATTTTAGAAAAGTAACGAGAACCTTGAAGCTGATCAAACAAATCATCAATTCTAGGGAGAGGATATCGGTTTTTAACCGTCAGTTTGTTTAATTCCCTATAGTCGATACACATACGAAAGGAACCGTCTTTCTTTTTAACAAATAACACTGGTGCTCCCCATGGAGAATGACTAGGTCTAATAAAGCCCTTGTCTTGCAACTCTTGAAGCTGCCCGGACAGTTCTTGCATTTCCGAAGGTGCTAAACGGTAAGGAGACTTTGCTACAGGCGTCGCCCCCGCAACTAATTCTATACGAAACTCAACCTGTCTTTGTGGTGGTAAACCCAACAAATCTTCTAGAAACACATCACTAAACTCCCGCACTACAGGAATTTCATTCATCTTTGGTTCTCCTACATTAGCGTTCATTAAGGTCTTGTCTAACCCTAACGCACGTTCCCTGTGGACTCTAAGTGCTTCACCACTTTCTAAAGGTATTTCAACCACCTTCTCATGACACACAATTACGGCCTTATTACGAGATAACCAATCCATACCAACGATCACATCGAAGCTCCCATGACCCAACGGTATCAAATCTATAGTGAACAAGGTATTTCCTAGTTCTAGTTTGCAATCACATATAACCCTATTGACTTCTACCCTTTTACCATCCGCTATCTCTATCACATAACCAGGCTCTACGATTCTAGGTTTCACATTTAGCATAGACGCAAATTCAATAGATATGAAACTAAAGTCAGCTCCAGAATCAAAAAGTACGATAGCAAAATGGTTATTTAAAGAGAAAGTACCCGTCACCACATTAGGGTCTCGCGAGGCCTCATCCGCATTCACGTTTACATTATAAGCCCTTCCTCGAACTGCATTCCCATTGTTTCTGCTGCCATGATTTCCCTCTATAGCCAACTGATTTCCCGCCTGCCCAGGTGCTCGGCCCAACTTAGGACAGGTAGACTTTAGATGATCAGGGCTTCCACACTCATAGCAAACCCAATGATTATGATTCATCCTTATCGTATTTACCGGAATTACACGTTTAGGTTCCCGACAATCTTTGGCAAAATGTCCAGGTCTCTGACAGTTGAAACACACTCTACAGCTTCCTCCTTCGATATGGTGGGTGTTACACTTGGTACACCTAGGGTAACTCACATATTCATTTCTTGGAGGAGCTGTTGCCACGAATCCTGCCCCTACCTTCGCCTTCTTTTTATCTTTCCAAGACCCTCCAGACTTAGCACCCTCATCATTTGCCTTCCTCTTTTCACTACCTTTTGACAACGTTCCACAGCTAATTGCCTCATCCGTAAGTATACCCGCTCTCAAAACCGCATTCTGAATGGTTGTTGGCTGAGTTGCCTTAACCATCCCCCTAATTTCGGGTGCTAAACCTGCTATATACCTCTTAATGCGTGACGATTCAGGTGTCACCATATGAGGAACCAACCTAGCCAGCTCATGAAATCGGTCGGTGTAGGCGGCATGATTGCCTCCCACCATCTTGTGGTTCCATAACTCTAATTCCAACTTTTCCATTTCGTTACTAGGACATAATTCTTCTACCAACAACGCCTTAAAGTCATTCCAGGACATCCCATTCGCCGCGTCTCGACCCCTCACTTGGATTTGGCCATTCCACCAAGTCAGCGCCTTATTAACAAAGGAACTGGCAGCATATTTCACCTTTTGGTTTTCTAGACACCCGCTGTTATCGATCACTGATTCCATTTTCTCTATCCAACGGGTAAGTGCTATCGCACCCCCCTTTCCATCGTACTCTTTAGGACCACAAGCTTGGAATCCTTTGTAAGAACAACCGTTATTGCCCCCATTCCCTTCGTTTCCCCTATTCCCTTCATTTGCATTGTTCACATTAGCCGTCACCTGTGTGACGATTTGAGGGATAATATTTTGGAGTTGCTCTGCAATAAGGGCAGCAAGGTTTGGTTGTCCGTTATCGTCGTCATTATTATGTCTAGTTCGCACCATTCTGATAAATTAATAACAATGCTCATTAGACAAGGGAAAGGTAAAGGTTTTTTTTTAAACTCGACTATTTTATCAGCACATCATCAAAACCATACAAAACACATACATAAACACTCATCCAACCAGCATGTTGACACTAAAACCGTGTAATCATACTTGCAAGTCCACTTGTGTTGTGGCGCATGTATAATTATGTTGGCCACCATAATTATAGATGTCCCCTTTTACGAGTGTACTCCCTCCTATGAATATACTTCTCAATATCAACAAGACTCATACCACCTATGTCACATTAGCAAACCACCATATATAGCAAAGGAAAACTCACTATTAAAGGAAATCACACATTTCATAACATCAAAATAGTCAAACAAATCCGAAAGAAAATCCTAAGGTTTTAAAGTTCATAATGAGACAAAATTAAGCACGACTCAAATTCCACTACTACCACCAGTATCCTCTAACGCATAGTCTTTAGGCACACTCCTTGCCGTGGATTTCAAATCCGAATCATCATCATCCGACACCTCATATTCCACTTGTTCCCAGTATATCATCATCCTTTCAATTTCCCTCTCTATATCAGTTAGCTGGTACTCATGAAATTTCCTGAGGTATCTAGTAACCACCCCGTTCTTTGTCACAGTTGTCACTATTTTCTCCACTTCTCTTCCCTTTACTAATTCTATAGTCAATCTTTCTTCCACCATGCATGGGTACATAGCAATTGGTATGTGGATCTTGCGGCTAATCCGGCTTACCCATGCCTGTGTCCCTGGTTTGTAATATCTCCTACGTCCTGTCGCAATTGCGACTCCCATACGAAACTTCTTAGGAGGAAAATGAGACATAGCTAATTTAACAAGAAAGAATGAGGCACACTAAATCAGGTAAAGGCAATCAAAATGGCTAAAGAAATCAACAAAATTAAGAAATAACATCATACGATTAAGGGGGAAAACGCATACTAGATACACTACTAAACGCTTAAGCCTTAACATGCATCTACGTGAAGGATTCCTAGGTTATAGTCTAGGCTCAACCACCTACTTCTCTATAACCAATGGCTCTGATACCAATCTGTCACACCCCGCCAAAGCGGAAGCACGAGGTGTAACTTCATGGATATCGTTACAACACAATGACATCTACTATAGAGATACTAAAAGGAAAAAAAATAACTACAGGGGACACTATGTGTCATAACAATACCCAACACAAGATAAAGGAGTCTTGCATTATTAAGTAATGTCATATATGCAAAAGCATAAACCAACATAAAAGTAAATCACTCCCAAACTTAAATCATTCAGCAGAACATAAGTCTAAATCAAAAGAACAAATAAGAAGAAATCCACAAGCCAATCCTAAGGTCTCTCTATCCACTTCTCCTAGCATCATTAGTCTCAAACTGAATACCTGAAAATGATGCTCAAAAACGTCAACATAAAATTGGTGAGAGTCATAGGTTTAAGACACGATATAAATCTAATTAAATCATTACTGTAATAAATAAAAACATTGCATGACCATAAATGGACTACCATATAAGCTATCATACAAACCAAATCAAATCCAATCCAAAACAATACCATTCACACGATTACGAGACGTCTCTATCGCAGAACTACTCCAATTGATCACTAAGCCATGAAGCATACCACAAATCCACTCCAATTGATCACTAAGCCATGGAGCATACCACAAAACCCACTCCAATCGATCACTAAGCCATGGAGCGTATCACATCACAACATGTAGCACATAACATATAATAGCCACATAAAGTCCATGCATCACTTTAAACACATTATCACAGTAATTAAAACATTTTCATACTAGCATCATTTCCATCCCAAGTTTAAAACGAAGTAAAAGTGGGACTATGAAACTCACCTTAGCTTAGCTTAATCCAAAAAGTTTCCAAGAAGCTTCACAAAGATCTAAACAACAAAACTTATGGATATTAACATCACTTTGGTCATCACTCCAATAAGGTGTAACCTCAACTATGATGGATTCTAAGCGATCTATTAATGTTCTAAACTCATTTTGTACCTTTTTAAATTCTTACATAACTAGCTTACACTTTATTTCTACACTTTTAATTTTCTGGATTTGAGCAGAATTTTAGACTCACTTGCACGCCCTAAACGCACCACTTATACATCTTTATAATTTTTGGCAAAATTCCACAGGTTTCTAATATGACTTATGAACCCCCAATTACTCCCCCAAAGTTCATACTCTTTTATAAATACCCTTTAGAAAATCATAACACCAAGTATCCAAAATTTGACTAATAACAGACACCCTAAAAGTTTGATGTTAGCTGACCATTTTAAACACCACCCCATACTTAGCCAAAAATCAGAGGTCACACACAATATATGAACTTACTTCCACGTGAAAATTAGCCCTTGAAAAGGTGTCTAGGTATTTTTAGAAAAATCAAAACCCTAACTGAAACCCGTCAGAAAATTCACTGTTTTGCACACTTATCTTATAAAAACCATTTGACAACCTTCCCGACCATAAAAACTCTTGGGGCTGGATTTTCTGGAAAGAAGACTCAGAGTACTACAATTTAAAAAAAAGAATCGCTTCAATATCATTCTCCATCATGGAGAAAATCGCTCGTGAACACAGCCCTAATTCTGCTCAACCCTAAATCAAGATTTCATGAAAACAATTTGCATGGTTATGCCCCTAATTCAATTCTAATCAATGTTATTAACATTAATTACTCATTAAGATCTGTATTTTATTAAAACCCTAATCCATCATAATTAAGCTATAAGAATTAAAAGATTTAAAGAGGTTTAATATATTTACCTTTGATTACAAGCACCTAGACTACACTTAAATGATTTCCCTTGAATCACCAACAAAATTCGCCACTCCTAGGGTTTTGAGGGAAGGTTTTGATGGCACACAAGGAACAAAAAAAAAGACTAGGGCTTTGCTTATATATCCATCTAAATTGAGTCCTAGTTTAGTTACAATTGTAATTAATTAAATCTTTAGTTTTTATATTATTATTTTTTTCTTTTCTAGCCGTCCAAACTAAGGCCCCTTTATATTATTATTATTATTATTTTTTATTTTATTAATCTACTTATTTATTTTATTACCTTAAGTTTTTACAAAAGTCTAAGCTAATTTGATTAAACCTTTTTACTTAAACGCACTTACTAACCCTTCTAAAAATAACTTTCGTTTCACCAAACCACTTTCTATTTTTAGAAAGTTTGCCATAAATTTCCAAATTTCACCCACTTATTTCATTTCTAAAATGCCACAATCATCATAAACGCTTATCACTTAATCATCTAACTATTGACGTAGCATTACATGCAATACGCCAATCCCTTCCTTTATCACTAGACATGAACAAATGGAATACTCATAATCTAACACAAACATACTCAAAATGAGATGCCTATACACCTCAAAATGATATCATGCACATACTTAACTCACTTAGAAAACATAAAATCACATAGCACACACTTAGACACGTATAATGAACTCTTAGCCATAACTAATGGTATAAACTAACCTGCTCAATCTCGGTTGTCACAACATTGTTGGGTTTTAGAAGACTTTACAACTTACTACTGCTGGTTCAACATTGGTGCTGCTAGTAAAGATTTAGTGTTGCTGAGAAAGATTGAAGAAAATAGACTAAGTCTTTAGTACTGTTAGTGTATAGTTAGTACTGCCAGTACATTGTTAGTACTGCTAGTATAGTTAGTGCTGCTAGTAGTAAATTAGTGCTGCTAGCATATAATAGTTAGTGCTGTTAGGAGATATCCATGAGTTAAATTAGGAATAGATATGCATTATCTCCTCACGCGTTTTGTAAGCCTATTAGGGTTTTCCTTGGTGTATAAAAGGAACCCTAGGCATAGTTAATATATAGATCAATAGAGATCAATTAGCAATTATATCTTGTAACCTAGTACGATTCATGTTATAATATAAAGTATGAGTTTGATAGAAGATCTCTTATGTTTTCTTAATACTGTTCTTCTTAGCATTGTTGATTAGTTTTCGAATAATCAATAGTGTTCAGTCAGTGTTTCATTATTGTTGTTTTGGATTTATCTAAAGTAACAAACCCTTTGCAAGCTAAAGGTTCAAGATTTATTCAGTAAGGGATCCAACACACATCCTCTTTACATTGAACTTTGATTCATTCATAGACATTTGGTACCTCACAAAATAACCACACAATTTTAATTCCCATCTCTGACCATCATTTAACAGTTCTTTATCAAAGAAACCAATTCATTCCTATCATTATCAATTTCAGTAGGGATTTGAATGAGCTTATTATCATAATTCTTTTCATTATAAGCAATAACTGTTGCAAATGATTTAGGTTTCTTAGCATCATCTGATTTAGCCTTATTACTAATATTATTATCACCTTTTTACTAGTGTTATTGCATACAGAGTCACCTATAACACAATTGACAGAATATCATTCACATTTTTATCACACCTTTCAACAATCATTACCATATCCTCATTTTCTTCATCCTTATTCCCATTACACTCCAAATTCTCCACCTACTCCATAGAATCGATTTCATTACTCATATTCATCACCTTTTCATCCATACTCACATTTTCATCATCACCCTCATTTTTCTCACGTGCAATAGTATTCCCATTTTTATACTATTAAGACTACATACTAAATCCCTAAAACGATTAAGAACCTTCAATTGACGTTTAGATTATGTTACCATAGTGTATTCCTTAATCAATTATAAAGAGTATACTCTTCAGACCGGAACAAAATTAGGGAAAATTTTAATCACATCAAAATCACGTAAAAATGAGTTCATTGTATGCGCAATGAAAAACTGAATCAAATGATAATAACGGATTAGAAATTCTCGTAAGAAATGAAGGTTTTAGTTTAAAAACAATGGCTGAAATTTAGAGGGAAAATAAGTTAGAGAAGAGAGAAAAGAGAGTTGTTCTTTTAATCTATATATTATAAAAGATTCAATCCTCATCTTTTATTAAGGAGTCTTTATGATGGGACTAAACTAATGCAATGACTCAAATTAACCATCCACATGAAGATGAAGATGAAGAGTTTATGGAGTTACAACATTGATGTCGCCCTCTAATTATAACACATGCCCTCGAAATCACTATCAAAACACGACACAATTATTCATGTAATACAAATACCCTCCCAAAAACACCCACCGCCGCCATCATATATTTGTTTTTCTAACGAAGCTATTCACGGTTGTCCATCTAATTCGGTGTAAGTCTTATCATATAATTTTTCAAGTTTCTAATGAGTTTGGGTATGATTACTTAATCATTAAAAATGAACTGGGTTTAATTATTTTGCTTTAAATTGATAATCTTCTTAGCTTTGGATCGTCCGAGGATTGATCGAATGATTTGGTGTTCGTTTCAGTCACATGGTTAGTAGTTTTGTTATGTGTTTGTGTATTGGGTAAGTGTATATGTTTTGATGATGTCAGTTTATGATTGGTTTATTAAGTGGTGAAATAGGGTTACTGGCAGCGACGATAGAGCATTTGCAAGAGGGTTCGGTGTCATGTAGAGGAGAGAGATGGTAGAATATAGGATTGAAGGCTATTGCAAACGAGAGATTGGCTGTATTGCTTTTATTAGGTGGGCAGGTATGTCTTTTGTTAATATTTTCACCTTTTTATTAAGTAAACTCCTTGGAGTAAAGATTGACCCTGTTCAGGTGGTACAGGGTCACTCGTAAATTTCTTATTCAGTTACTTGACCCATAATTATTAGAATCAGTTTGCCTCCTTCCAAATCACAGAACATGATATTAGTTTGTTTTTTTACGTTTTAGGAGTTTTGATGATGGGTTTCCTAACTTATTCATAAACAACGCTCAAGATATCAGAGGCTATCATGTTGCGTTTCTTGCATCATTTAGCTCGCCAATTGTCATTTTTGAGCAGCTTTATGTTATATTTGCACTACCAAGGCTTTTTGTTGCTTCTTTACTTTGGTGTTACCCTTTTTCCAATGGATTATTTTGAAATAATAAAAGAAGAAAGCGATGTAGCAACTGCTTTTACAATGGCAAGAATACAATCAAATATTCCTGTATCGAGAGGTGGTCCTACAAGCTTAGTTATATATGACATACATGCTTTGCATGTCGGTTTCCTAATTGAAAATGCTTCATGTTTCTATGTAGCGTTAAGGCTGAATTTATGGGTGTTTGGATGTGTGTTTTGAAAACAGTGCATGATACTAACGAATGGTAATAAGCAGGTTGTTGGAGATGGTATTTGGATGTACTTCTGTCTTTTTGAAATAGCCATAATTAAAGAAAATGTTTGAGTGTTCTGAATATTAAAGAAATTGATCAATAAAATAAAGTAAAAAAGGAAACCTGTTTCGCTAAACGTTATAAACTGATTTTCGTACCAATATCCTAAATGTAAGTACAAAGTTCCAAACACCCTGTGTATTGATATGCGAAAGTTTATATAAACATGGACCGTTATTTATTTTTTGTAGTTTCATATCATCGTTCCCTGTTATGCGTAAAGATCATTCTTATACATTTTATGTCACTATTTTGTTTGTGCAGGAAAGATTTTACTTTGGGGACTATGTCTTACCTCTCTTTGAAATCGGGATGCCTCTCTTAAAGCAACGTCTTCACCAACTTCCTGATGCTGATAATGTTAGCACTTAATATATTAATAAACTTTCATGTCATGTCAGAACATCAACTTTCAGATAGTAATCTATATTTAATATTTTTATAAAAATGGATCTCAGGTTGTGATCGCCTTTCCTGATGATGGAGCTTTTTTTTTCCAGTTTCATTATTTTTAGAATAAAATGATTTAGGGTAATTTCGTCACTTTATCATATGATTTGATGTACATATAGTCAATGTTGCTGATATGAAGGGTTGCTGAAAAGCTTTGAAGAATAGTTGCTGCAAAGATCAAAAAGAGATGATTTGAAGAATTGCAGATCAAGAATAATTCGAAGAGTTTTATTTACAACATCCTCAGGAAGCTCAAATTGAAGACATTTGAAGAAACTTGAAGTTCACAAGTGAAGATCAAGTTAGGGGAGGATTGTTGGGAAATAGATTGTAAAAGACTTAATACTGGTAGTATAACAGTTAAGTCTGGTAGTATTAGTTAGTTCTGGCAGTACTAAGTTAATACTGGCAGTACTAAGTTAAGTCTGGCAGTACTAAAGTTAGTACTGGTAGAATAGCAGTACTATAGTTAGTACTGGTCGTATTTAGTTAAGTCTGTTTATATAACAGAATAGTAATAGTTATCTTAGAGATATCTTAGGAGATATCTTAGGAAAGGATATGCATTATCCTTTCACACGTTTGTAAAGCCCATTAGGGTTTTCCTTGGTGTATAAAAGGAACCCTACGGCATAGAGTTTCATATATGTAATAGAAGCATTGAAGCTTAATAGAATTCAATAGCAAATTTAGTATCATTGTTCTTCTTAATTCTTGTGTTAAGATTCCGCATTAACACTTGATATTCATAGTCAGTGTCTCTCACATAGTTGATTTGGATTTATTCAAGTTAGCTATTGTCTTACAAAGGCTATTTGGATTTATAGTTTGATTTCTCTTTCATACTTATCTGTTTATTGCTATCTCCTTTATCTCAAAGTAAAAAATCTTTCTTATTTTTATAACGAATACAGTCAATTGTCTTGTTACCAGCATCTACAACCTAAACCCAGTAAACTTTCAGTTCAAGTCACTACCTTTTATCACTACATTCGATTCATGGCTCAATTAAAATACTGCGACAAACACAATCAAGTGGGGTTTTTGCGCAAGCCTGACGAAAGTGCAGGGTTTGCAGAGATAGTAGATTTTCTATGAGGTTCCAACCTCAGGTATGCTTTATCTACTAATCTAACTATCTATGATTCCCTAGTTAAACAGTTTTGGCAGACTGCTACTGCCAACACTATTGCTAATGGGACTCTAGAGTTACATGCAACTATTGATACCACTGTGTATACAATCATTGAGGCATCTATTAGAGATAAGTTTAACTTAGAAGATGCTTCAGGGATTACAATGTTGCCAAATAATGAGATTTTTGAAGGGATGGGGCAAATGGGGTATCCTACTGACAGATCTTTCACTTTTTGGAAAAGCTTTTTCACACGCCAATGGAGATTTATAGTCCACCATCTTTTGCATTGTATAAGCTCTAAGAGTGGTGGATGGGATCAATTTGGTAGCAATATTTCTACTGCTTTGATTTGTCTTTCCACTGGCAGAGTTTATAATTTTTCAAAACTAATCTTTGATGGCATGGTGGCAAACTTGAAAAGCAAAACAAAGTTTTTGATGTATCCTCATTTTCTGCAACTGATTTTGGACATTCAAACGGAAAACAAACACCCTTATCTGGCTGTGACCCTAACCAAAAAGATTTTTGGGAATATGAAAAGGGTTTTAGAGGGGCTCTAAGACCTTTGTTGCCTGCTATGCTGCTTGTTGCTACTACTAATCCAAATGCAGGTCAAGCACATCCTGATGTGGCTCCATCTCAACCATCATCATCCACAATTCAAGTACCATCTACATCCTTACCACCAGAACAATCTCCACCACCTATACCTATCCATATCCCTGCATCTATACCTACACCTATCCCTGAAACCGACCCTGAACCTATGGAGCACACTTTTGAGGAACCATCTCCTGCACATCAACACTCCTCACCCCCACAAGAGCATGCCCAAGAACAGATGTCTGTGGATGATTTGCTTCAACAGTTTCTCAATAATTACAAGTTGATAGTCCTGGAAAAGGATCTCAGCAAACCAAGCTGACAATGGGAGTGCATGTGAAAGTAAGTCAAAAGTAATAGCTGAAGGTATTTTGAAGAGGAAAAATTGTGGTCTTTCAACTCGCAGAGGAAGACCACTAGAGGATCAGAGGAGAAAAGTCCAAGATGATCTTCTAGTTTCTTTGGTACAAGGGCTGGTTACTCCTTCTAAGTCTACTGTCAACATTTCAGGGGAGGAACAAGTTGAAGACATAAGCCCTAATACATTAGAGGCAGCTAAAACTCTCTCCAGGGTTGCCTCTCAAAAGCCAAAGTCCATAGATAAGGGAAGGAGGTATAAGAGAAGGAAAGAGACAAAGGGAAAGAAGGTTGTCACAAGCTTGGATTTTCAAGAAGAAGTTAATACTGGTGCTGAAGGAGTTAATACTGCTGAAGGAGTTAATACTGGCAGTATTAAGGTTAGTACTGTTAGTGGCAAGTAGACTGACAGAATAACAAGTCCTATTCCTTTACCTGATAAAAGGCCAAAGAGAAGAAAAGATCCTATGATCATGAAGAAAAGCCCTTTTTCCTAAGAAGCAAGGAACAAATTCTACATGAAGGAAGCCTAGTTCTTCTGAAGCTAAACAGATTGCGGGATCCTTTGGAGAAATGAAACTAGGCTAAACAAGTACACTTGGATTCTCTCTTAGCACAAAGAATTGCAGAAGAAGAGGAATTAAATGAGCAACAAAAGAAAAGAAGAGCTCAAGTTCAATTTGAAGCTCAGCATTACACAGATGAAGATTGGGATCTTATTAGAGCAAAGATTGAAGCTAATGCAGAGTTGTCAAAGAGTATGCTAGGAACTGACTTACAAGGAGAAGACTTTGCAAAGAAGATGGTTGATCTAGTAAATCAAAGGAAGAAACATTTTGCAGAAGAAAGAGCAAGAGCTAAAAGAAATAAGCCCATGACCCAATCACAGCTGAGAACTTATATGATGAATTACTTGAAGAATCAGGGGACATGGAAGCTATCTCAGCTGAAGAATTTAAGTTTTGAAGAAGTAAAAGAAGAATTTGATAAGCTGGTGAAGCAGGTTGAATCTTTTGCACCAATAAACTTTGAAGCTACTAAAGATAGTCTGAAAAGATTTGGTGAAGAACTCCAAACAAAGACTTCAAAAAGACTAAAGAGTGATGAAGCAAAAGATGATGAGCCAACCAAAAAGACTGGAAAGAGGAGAAAACAGATGGCAAGGAAAGGATTACATACAGACCTTGATAAGGATGATTCTGAAGATTCAGATGAAGCTAGTGAACAAGATGATTCTGCTTCAGGTACTAAAATTCCTATTAATCCTGTTCCTGTAGCTATGAAATCACCTAGTATAGTTACTTATAAGATCATCAAGCAAGGAGAGAGAGGTGTGTACCAAATTGTTAGGGAAGATGGAACTGATATAGTGTACATAAATTTTGGAGCTATGTTGAAGGATATAACTAGGGATGATCTTACTGAATTATATAGGATTGTTATGAATAGATATGGTATGAATGGACCAGAGGATGAGCTTGAGAAGGTGCTTTGGGAATATTTAAAGAATATGTTTGAGGAACCCCTTAGTACAGATCCTATTTGGAGTTTATTAGGTCAACAAAGGATCATAAGTTGGAGATATTATGATACTTGCAGAGTACACTGTTTGAACTTGGAGTCAATGGATATATATATGCTAATTGAAAGACAATATCCTTTATCTACTGAGGTATGCAAAGCTATGCTAGATAAGAAACTTCAAGGAGGAAAACCAGATGAGAATTGCTACAAAATGTTGAAAATGATGGAAAAGCAAGCTGGCATTAGGAAATAGTATAGGTGGGTGAGTTAGAAATATAGGATGGAAATGAGAAGAATAACACTTGGTCGAGGTGCTATGCACTAACACAAAAAATGGTTATCAGTCCACCATGTCTAACAAACATAAGGACTGGCTAGTCCAGGAGCAAATGGCTCTTGGTAAAGACTTCTTAAATCCGTTAATGACTGACAATTTGCCAAAAATTATATGGTTATCAACTCACCATATCTAGTTAGTGAAGAGTTGGCTAGCCCATAAGTTTATGGTTTGTGGTAAAGGCTGTGGAAAAACCATAACTAGTCCATGAGGTTATGGCTCATGGTAAAGACAAATTGCAAATCCATATTAGATGGTTGACACTTTACCAAAAAGTGGATGGTACATCAACTCACCAAGTTTCATGTACAAAGAGTTGATATGGTAATCAATCCACCATGGAATTTACCTTTTCTAGGTGCCAAAGGATTGACTAGCCCTGAGCAAACGGCTACAGGTAAAGGCATATCAAATCCGTTTATGGCTGTAATGGTTTGCCAAAAACCATATGGTATTCGACTCACCAATGTTTCATGTACTGAGAGTTGAAATGGTTTTTAGTCAACCATGGACATGCACCTTTCTGGTGGCCAAAGGACTGACTACTCCAGAGTAAATGGCTAACTGGTAAAGAGACATCAAATCCATTTAAAGTTTCAATGATTCACCTCTCACAGGAGTTAACACACCTGGAAGTGATGAGAATAGTCTGAAACCATGTGATTTGATGTACATATAGTCAATATTGCTGATATGAAGGGATGCTGAAAAGATTTGAAGAATGGTTGCTGCAGAGATCAAAAAGAGATAATTTGAAGAATTGCAGATTACAGACCCCCCCCCCCCCCCCCCCCCCCCCCCCATCCGAAGAGTTTTATTTACAACATCCTCAGGAAGATTAAATTGAAAGACAATTTGAAGAAACTTGAAGTTAATAAGTGAAGATCATTTAGGGAGGGATTGTTGGGAAATAGATTGTAAAAAACTTAATATGGTAGTATAACAGTTAAGTCTGGTAGTATTAGTTAGTTCTGGCAGTACTAAGTTAATATTGGCCAGTAATAAGTAAGTCTGGCGGTATAAAGTTGTACTGGTTTAGAAATAGCAGTACTTTAGTTAGTATTGGTCGTATTTAGTTAAGTCTATTTATATAACAGAATAGTAATAGTTATCTTAGAGATATCTTAGGAGATATCTTAGGAAAGGATATGCATTATCCTTTCACACGTTTGTAAAGCCCATTAGGGTTTTCCTTGGTGTATAAAAGGAACCCTACGGCATAGAGTTTCATATATGTAATAGAAGCATTGAAGCTTAATAGAATTCAATAGCAAATTTAGTATCAGTATTCTTCTTAATTCTTGTGTTAAGATTCCGCATTAACACTTGATATTCATAGTCAGTGTCTCTCACATAGTTGATTTGGATTTATTCAAGTTAGCTATTGTCTTACAAAGGCTATTTAGATCCAAGACCGAGGACCTAAAATAAACTTAGGGCAACTTTTTGATTGTGTGTACGTGGTTTAAAGTTGCCACCTCTTAACACACGTGATATTGCTTTGGAAATAACAGGTAGTTTGTGCAAAAGTTTGCGAAGGTGATAAAAGGATAGTCCGAATAAAAGAGGGTGATTGTGCGGGCCGTCATGTTGTAAGTGTTGACGATTTGGTACAGTCCGAAGGTACTCTAATTGGATGCCAGGTACATTTGTTTATTACAAGTGTTACAATTACATTTTGCTATTGATACATTTCATATTACATACCGTCCCATTTGAAATTTGAAAATTGCCACCCCATGCTATTATGCAATCAATCCTATTTTTTGTGTTTTTGTTATGCAGAAAGTTTTGGTAGCGCATGGAGCGACCAAGGTCAGTGCTTATGTTACTCATGCAATGTTCCCTATAAATCATGAGAGAGATTTATTCACTCAGATAGTGGTAAGATAATTATGAGTATATAATTCACTAATTATTTTTAGTATTGTACGCGTTTACTTATAAATTGAAATCGTTAAGTTAAATCGCCTAAGCTAAAAATTATCGTTCAATGTAAACAGGAATCAAACAATTAAATGTTTACATCAAGCAAGTGTTAAGTAATTATTTTGAGGATAATTATTAACTTTGTACATTTTATTTTTGTTGGTTACGTAAAGTGTTTAAGTTTCGTGATAAAATACGTTTATGCATTCCCGGAACCACCAAAACTTTTCTACGCTTCAACAAATACCAACAATTGTACCCAATAATCAAAATATTACAAAATATCTCATGTATAAGCACTTATGGCCGGATTTGGTGAATATGATCAAGAGAAATATCATATTTCAATTGCTAAAGTGGAATATATAAGGCAAGTAACTAATAAGAATACACACACTTCTCATATTCATAGTGAAAACAACACTCTTTTCTCTCTTTCTTTTGCTCAATACCCACGGCCAAACTTCAATATACATACACAATCCATAGTTTTTATTTTACCAAGCATACAAGCATTCCTACATCATATCTAAGATATCCTAAGGTGTTTAGAAGGTTTGGTTTGGGGTTTACAAGTGTTAAAGCAAGAAGGTTCAAGATTAGGGTTTTGCTTGGATTTAGGGTTTTCAAGTGTTGAAAGCTAGGGTTTGTTTGCTAAACAAGGGTTTAGGCATTGTTGTTCATCATCTTACATCATATTAAGGTTATCTAAAAACCTTAATCTCTTTACATTCATGATTTTATATGTATATAATGGCTATTTAGTTAATCACCATCTAGGAAACTTATTTACATATAAAATGGAATTTTTACGTATGATCATGGTATGATATACTTTGTCATGTGCTATATTGTTGGTAAGAACATGTGAGAATGGAAGTATATATATTATATAAGTGTGGTTTATGTATAAAAGCTTATATAAACAAGTTACCTAAAAAGTGTATTTATAAAAGTTCATGAACTAATAAGTATATAGACTTATAGATCTTGTGATTCTTGGATAATCTTTGGACAAATCATGGACTAGGGACCCTAAATATGTAAGGCATGTGAAGTTAAGTGTTGTAATGGACTTGTAACAAAGCTACTAAACTAAAAAGTTACAAAAACTAGTTTAAACACATTTTAAGCAAAATGGCCAAAACCTTCTGTTAGAATTCGAAAATTAAAGCATTTATTTTATATTTTTATAAAATACTACATCTCATGAGGATTCCAAAAGGTAAGAAACTCAAAAAACCGATTTATAACGAAGGAGATACGTAATTTACAAGTTATACGATAATAAACGCGTTTATAAAAGACATTTTATAAAAATTCATTACCAACCACCTCGGATATAAAAGTTTGGATATTTTTCTCAGATAGTACATATTTTTATGATTCCAAAACATTAAGAATCATAATTTTTTGATCAATAACGAAGGAGTTATGATTTTTTTACGTTTACGATAATTAAAGTTTATAAAAATAATTTTATAAACTATGAACAGTAAAAATCACTATTCATCTCAGATACATTTTGGAAAAATATATTAGTTAGATAAAACTTTTAATTTCGAATATGTGCTCAAAAGAATCAATAAAATCAGAGTTAAAACGAACAAGATACGACTTTTACGATAACTAAATTTATAAAAATAAATTTATAAAAGTGTTTGAACAGTAAAAAGTACTGTTCACCAGTGGGTTAAGAAAAATGAAAATGTAATATTTTGATACTTCGTCTTAATACAAAAGCGTGGACATAAGAAACGTAAGAGACATGCTTAAAACGAGAAAGTTACGTCATTTTTACTAAAGTGATATTTATAAACGTTTTTACTTTATAAATGTTATTTCACAAATACAATTAAATGGTGATGTAGCTATATAAAATTATATATGGTATTAGTTAATCAAAGTGCTTAGTACTTATACGACCTATACTTAATTAGGTTGCATTCGGTCATTATTGTGACGCATTTTCTGTTATACTTGGATTATCATTCACTCGAGGTAAGTTTATAGCCCTATGTTTTACTTGTTTTACATATATTTTTGGGGTGAAAACATGCTTGTTTACAAATTCAATTACATGATTGATTTAAACTTGTTACATACTCGTTTACAGCTCGTTTACAAATTGGTTACATACTCATTTACATAGTTCGCTATGGAACACATTACTTGACTTCAGTTTTAGTCACAAATACATACTTTACTTTTGAAATGATACGGATTAGCTTAAGCGGATTGAACTGATAACTACAAGTTAATACCCAGGTGTTCTTGGAGGGGACGCCTGCGAGGGGTACATATTCATTAATGCCTGGATGTTCTTGGAGGGGACACCTGCGAGGGATACATATTCATTACTGCCCGGGTGTTCTTGGAGGGGACACCTGTGATAGATACATATGGTTTTCATTACTGCCCGAGTGTTCTTGGAGGGGACACCTACGATGGGTACATAGTGCATCGGTTTCATGAACTTAGAGTAATTGTAATCATTGTTTTATACACACATGAATATCTACGTTGCCTTGAATAAAGTGGTAATACATACTTTGAACAATCGTGGTCCAACCATACATAACTTTTGTGACTATTTGGGGATTGAAATGGTCATGCATACTTTACAACTCTTTGATTTACAACACTCATACATACGTTTTGGTGACTATTTGGGGATTTAAATGGTCATGCGTACTTTATAACTCTTTGATTTCCAACATTTATACTTACATTTTTGAGGATCATACAAGGATTGGAATGGTTATACATACTTTACAAAACCGTGGTTTAACATTTATACTTACAAAAACCTATGAACTTACCAACTTTATGTTGACACTTTTTAAGCATGTTTTTCTCAAGTGAATTAGATGCTTGTCTTATGTGATGTGCATTGGAGTCTAAATAATTCAAGATTTCTTTTCAAATGACACAATTAGAGGTCATTCTCTCATGACTTGTGCAATGGTATTATGAAGTAATGTTCCCGGAAACATATTCTGATGTGACCCATTTTTAGGGGTGTTACAGATTGGTAATCAGAGCCAAGGTTATAGAGAACTAGGTTGCATTTTACCTAGACTATAACCGTTTTACAAACATTGCATCATACCAAAGGGTTTTAACGGGACATACATAAACTGTTTGTTGCATTAGTTGGTCATACTAGATGCTTACATGATTCATATACGTGTTTATATTATAGTACGTATATTACTATGAGGGTCTTACATATATATATATATACATAGATGTGTTTACATTCTTTCACACATGCTCTATAATTATTTATATAAGGGTTATTTATATAAATACTGGAATATTTCTTTAGGCAAGGTAGTACTATAAGCTCGTAGGTCCTAAACATCATCAAACATTACTTTACCTTACACGATACCATCATTCATTTATGCCATGAGCGCATATTCATATTTACCATACATCATCTCACAACACTCTATTTTCGGAGCACGACGAGGATAACTAAACTAATCTTATCTTATTACTCTTTCAACTTTGAAGAACAATGACAACCGTTAATCAAGGGATGAGTGTTGAGGAAATTGAGCAGGTTGTAGCCCAGTGAGTGGCTAATGCTATCGAGGCTATTGCTATTTATGAGACAAAAACCAACATGGCCCGTAAGTCAATGAGCCAGACCAAACGACAAGAAGACAAGGTAGCAGAGAATGCTAGCAACAAGAGGAAGTGGGAAGGTAACCACAATGGAAGCTCGAGCCAACAAAACAAAGGGCATAAGGTGCCTAGAGCACACACTACTAGGCCAATCAACAAAAAGGCATATGCTGGATCTCTACCTCTGTGCAACCAGTGCAAATTTCACCATAATGAACCGTGCACTGTAAAGTGCGGAAATTGCAAGAAGGTTGGCCACATAACCCAAAATTGTAGAACACCTGCTGCTGCTAGGAATCAACGGACTCGCACCTGTTTTAAGTGTGGAAGTCTAAGACACTACAAGAGTGAGTTTCCAATAGTGAAGTTTCAGAACCGTGTAGACATGATTCATGAAAGGGTGATGGCATCTAAGCCTAAGACAATGCAAGATGCAATTGAAATTGCAACAGAACTAATGGGCAAAAAGATCAGCACTCTTGCTGAACGTCAAGCTGAGAACAAGAGGAAACTTGATAACAACAACCAAGCTCAACAACAACCTCCCAAGAAGCAAGGTGTGGTTATAGCTGATACCGTTGGGCCTGGTGAAAGGAAGGAGTATGCTGGAACTCTATCATTGTGCAACAAGTACAAGTTTCATCACAATGGCCAGTGCACTGTAAAGTGCGCAAACTGCAAGAGAGTTAGTCACTTGACTCGAGACTGTAGGAGTCTTGCTACTACTAACAATCAGAGAAACCTCACTTGCTATGAATGTGGGAATCAAGGGCATTACAGAAGTGATTACCCAGAGCGAAAGAACCAAAACCATGAAAACCAAACTGGAGGTACTGGATCAGGTGGAGTGGTGCATTCATTAGGAGGAGCAGAAACCGATCAAGACCCTAACAACATTGGAGATGAGATCGAAGCTTAAAAGAGAAAGTTGTCTTGCTTTGCCTAGTAAACCATAAGTCGGAACTATCTTAGACTTTATCTCCTTAGGAGTTCTCATTGTATTTCTCTTAAACTTTCGTGGTACTAAACGATTCTAAATTATATATCAAATCTATGTATTGTGAAATTTCCGCCAATCTACTCCAATTCTCTAATTATTCATGTAATCTATTCTAAAATCATAACACTATTTTGACAAAAATTAGCATAACATCGTTAGTCCTCAAATATACATAGCTTGATCACCTATGTATAATTCAGGAAGGACCATGCCATGCTGAGAGTAGTCACCTTAAAACTTCTTGTCAAGAAACAATTTTCTAGTTATATCAAGTTTTGTGTGCGTATCCATGAAACGTATCTATCACGAGGAACCAAACTAACAATCATAATAACTAAGTAAACTCTTATACCACCTTATTACATAAAGTCGACATCCTTTTATACAAAATCCTATATCCAAAAGTCAAGACGCATCCCTAGTCACCCTAGGACGATCCTCTAACAAGTTTACTCGCCATTAAGCGATATACCAATACACCATTTACAACGTCTACATAATACCATAAAGCTTAGTAGTTACGACATCACCATAGATATAAATTCGTTATCATACGGGAAAAGCAAATGTTGCTACTGATGTTTTGAGTAGGAAAGAGCGGATTAAATCATTAAGAATTCAAGCCTTAGTTATGAATATTAGTTTGGATCTTCTTAAACAAATCTTGAATGCTCAGATTGGAGCACAAAAACCAGAGAATCTCAAACACGAAGATGTAGGAGGTATGATCAGGAAGGATATACCGAAGGAGAACTTAGAGATAGAGTAATGCTTAAGGTTTTACCTTGGAAAGGAGTAGTACGTTTTGGCAAACGGGGGAAGTTAAACCCCAGATATGTTGGACCTCTCCAGGTGTTGGCTAAGGTTGGAGCCATTGCTTACAAGCTTGAGCTGCCTCAAGAGTTGAGCATGGTTCACAATACATTTCATGTATCCAACTTGAAGAAGTGTTATGCCGACGAACCATTAGTCGTTCTGTTGGATGGACTCCACATTGATGACAAGCTTCATTTTGTGGAAGAACCTGTATAAATCATGGATCAAGAAGTCAAACGGTTGAAGCAAAGTCGTATCCCAATTGTCAAGGTTTGATAGGACTCTAGGAGGGGTCCTGAGTTTACATGGGAACATGAAGACCAATTCCGGAAGAAGTATCTGCATCTCTTCACAAAGACCGCACCGTTGTCAAGTGCCGCGTCTTAAGCCTTGAGGACAAGGCTCACTTAACAAGGGAAGACTATAACACCCCGTGTTTTAGGGTCATTGTATGTCGTTAATAAATTCACTAATTATTTTTAGTATTGTACGCGTTTACTTTTAAATTGAAATCGTTAAGTTAAATCGCGTAAGCTAAAAATTATTGTTCAATGTAAACGGGAATCAAACAATTAAATGTTTACATCAAGCAAGTGTTATGTAATTATTTTGAGGATAATTATTAACTTTGTACATTTTATTTTTGTTGGTTACGTAAAGTGTTTACGTTTCGTGATAAAATACGTTTAGGCATTCCCGGAACCACCAAAACTTTTCTACGCTTCAACAAATACCAACAATTGTACCCAATACTCAAAATATTACAAAATATCTCATGTATAAGCACTTATGGCCGGATTTGGTGAATAAGATCAAGAGAAATATCACATTTCAATTGCTAAAGTCTTGTATAAATCTAGACTCAACATACATAGTACATGACTAGTGTTTTTCACTCTTTTTCTTCCTAGAAATCCTCATCTTGTCTTAGACTTTCTATATGCATTATTGGCTCATACTTGACTAGTCTTGGAATATATAAGGCAAGTAACTAATAAGAATACACACACTTCTCATTTTCATAGTGAAAACAACACTCTTTTCTCTCTTTCTTTTGCTCAAAACCCATGGCCAAACTTCAATATACATACACAATTCATAGTTTTTATTTTACCAAGCATACAAGCATTCCTACATCATATCTAAGATATCCTAGGTGTTTAGAAGGTTTGGTTTGGGGTTAACAAGTGTTAAAGTAAGAAGGTTTAAGATTAGGGTTTTGCTTGGATTTAGGGTTTTCAAGTGTTGAAAGCTATGTTTTATTTGCTAAACAAGGATTCAGGCATTATTGTTCATCATCTTACATCATATTAAGGTTATCTAAAAGCCTTAATCTCTTTACATTCATAATTTTATGTGTATATAATGGCTATGTAGTTAATCACCATCTAGGAAACTTATTTACATATAAAATAGAATTTTTACTTATGATCATGGTATGATATACTTTTTCATGTGCTATATTATTGTTAAGAACATGTGAGAATGGATGTATATATATTATATAAGTGTTGTTTATGTATAAAAAGCTTATATAAATAAGTTACCTAAAAAGTGTATTTATAAAAGTTCATGAACTAATAAGTATGTAGACTTATGGATCTTGTGATTCTTGGATAATATTTGGACAAATCATGGACTAGGGACCCTAAAGATGTAAGGCATGTGAAGTTAAGTGTTGTAATGGACTTGTAACAAAACTACTAAACTAAAAAGTTACAAAAACTAGTTTAAACACATTTTAAGCAAAATGACCAAAACCTTCTGTTAGAATTCAAAAAATAAAGCATTTATTTTATATTTTTATAAAATACTACATCTCATGAGGATTCCAAAAAGGTAAGAAACTCGAAAAACCGATTTATAACGAAGGAGATACGTAATTTATAAGTTATACGATAATAAACTCGTTTATAAAAGAAATTTTATAAAAACTCATTACCAACCACCTCTGATATAAAAGTTTGGATATTTTTCTCAGATAGTACATATTTTTATGATTCCAAAACATTAAGAATCATAATTTTTTGATCAATAACGAAGGAGTTATGAATTTTTCACGTTTACGATATTTAAAGTTTATAAAAATAATTTTATAAACTATGAACAGTAAAAATCACTATTCATCTCAGATACATTTTGGAAAAATACATTAGTTAGATAAAACTTTTAATTTCGAAGATGTGCTAAAAAGAATCAATAAAATCGGAGTTAAAATGAACAAGATACGACTTTTACGATAACTAAATTTATAAAAGTGTTTGAACAGTAAAAAGTACTGTTCACCAGTGGGTTAAAAAATGAAAATGTAATATTTTGATACTTCGTCTTAATACGAAAGCGTGGACATAAGAAACGTAAGAGACGGGATTAAAACGGGAAAGTTACGCCATTTTTACTAAAGTGATATTTATAAACGTTTTTACTTTATAAATGTTATTTCACAAATACAATTAGATGGTGATGTAGCTATATAAAATTATATATGGTATTAGTTAATCAAAGTGCTTAGTACTTATACGACCTATACTTAATTAGGTTGCATTCGGTCATTATTGTGACGCATTTTCTGTTATACTTGGATTATCATTCACTCGATGTGAGTTTATAGCCTCATGTTTTACTTGTTTTACATATATTTTTGGGGTGAGAACATGCTTGTTTACAAATTCAATTACATGATTGATTTAAACTTGTTACCTACTCGTTTACAAATTGGTTACATACTCATTTACATAGTTCGCTATGGGACACATTACTTGACTTTATTTTTGGTCACAAATACATACTTTACTTTTGAAATGATTACGGATTAGCTTACGCGGATTGAACTGATAACTACAAGTTAATGCCCGGGTGTTCTTGGAGGGGACACCTGCGAGGGGTACATATTCAATAATGCCCGGATGTTCTTGGAGGGGACACCTGCGAGGGGTACATATTCATTACCGACCGGGTGTTCTTGGAGGGGACACCTGTGATGGGTACATATGGTTTTCATTACTGCCCCGGTGTTCTTGGAGGGGACACCTACGATGGGTACATAGTGCATCGGTTTCATGAACTTAGAGTAATTGTAATCATTGTTTTATACACACATGAATATCTACGTTGCCTTGAATAAAGTGGTAATACATACTTTGAACAATGGTGGTCCAACCATACATAACTTTTGTGACTATTTGGGGATTGAAATGGTCATGCATATTTTACAACTCTTTGAATTGCAACACTCATACATACGTTTTTGTGACTATTTGGGGATTGAAATAGTCATGCATACTTTACAACTCTTTGATTTACAACACTTATACATACGTTTTGGTGACTATTTGGGGATTTAAATGGTCATGCATACTTTACAACTCTTTGATTTCCAACATTTATACTTACATTTTTGAGGAACATACAAGGATTGGAACGGTCTTACATACTTTACAAAACTGTGGTTTAACATTTATACTTACAAAAACCTATGAACTCACCAACTTTATGTTGACACTTTTTAAGCATGTTTTTCTCAGGTGAATTAGATGCTTGGCTTATGTGATGTGCATTGGAGTCTAAATAATTCAAGATTTATTTTCAAACGACACAGTTAGAGGTCGTTCTCTCATGACTTGTGCAATAGTATCATGAAGTAATGCTCCCGGAAACGTATTCCGCTGCGACCCATTTTTGGGGGTGTTACAGGGCGGGTCAGAAAATAAGTTAAAAATGGGTTGAAAATGTCATTTTTTTAGATGGGCTGGGTGGGATGTTTGACCGCAAACTTTTTTTTATCATAGTTTTTTCTTCTACATATTATAATGTGATAATAATAATATAAATCTCTGGATTAAATTATTTAGGAGATTGTATGTATAAAAATAGACTTTGGGGGACCTTCAATGATTCAATCTGCTTGACCCGTTTTATAGCATGTGTTGAGATCAAACACAACCCGAATTGACCTATTTTTAAGTAAATGGGTCAAGATTGCTAGCAAGGGAGAGTCATACCACCAACTATTGCAGCCTTCGGCTAAGTACCGTTGAACACTGCTTGGATTGGACCAATTGGCGGTATGATATTATGCTATTCCGTGTTAACTTAAGTATCACATTATCATCTTTTATTTTCTTTTGGATATTATATAGTTTTTGTTATATCACTGAACCTTTAAATTCTTGCAGGTAAGCATTTTCACTGAGAAAATGATTCGTTTGGGTCATCTGCTTCTTTATCATCATTGGTTAATCGACTTGACCCTATTCTTCGCGGTATCGCTAATTAGGGGAGGTTGGTCTAATAGCAATTTGTTGTTGTGTTTTCTTGAATCATTAAACCAAAAGAGCTTTTTTTTTCTGTGTATACTATCCAATATTCATCTCACACTCACACTAGCTGAGAATCATGGGCATATTTGTCTAGGTTCTTTGTGACATATTGAGATCGGGTGGTCTTCATGGATAAAAGTCCGAGCATCAACCAGATATGTATTTTGCATCTGATGACCTTGAATACGAGGTCATTAATTACATTCATATTCTGTTAGCATAAACACTTTACGTTGGATACTCTAATTACCAAGTGGGATAAACATGATGTTATAGGTGTGGTGATCGTGTCGCTTTTAGTTATAAATGGGTCTATTAAGGATACAATTAATTTCAAACATGTCCAATTGTTAAAAATCAGAAAGATTAGCTAGAAGGAAATTGGACAATCGGGTCAAAAGGTACCTGCTATTCTCATCGACTAAATAGAACATCCTAAATTACGTTTTTTGAATTCAGACGGTTGATGAAATAATATAACTTATGTAATATTTTTGACAATTTGGACAATTTTTGATTGGTTCAACCCAACCCGTTATTATTTGCACGCCACCAAAAATCTAATTAACCTTTTTGACCCATAACTTAACCCGCCTGACCCCGCCCATTTCGCCCATCTTAAAGAAGCCTATTTATATGGTTGAAACTGAACATTAGCTGTTCAGTTTTAATATCTGTTACTTTTAGAACATACTCTATGGTTTTTGTTCTTTACTGGAATGCACTAATGTTGTTAAAGGTTGGGGCAGGCTATATTTCCTTCTGAACGTCTTGGCATGGGCAATGAAACATCATAGAGAATCAAAAGCGTATGAAGGAATTGCAATAGCATACCGCAGGAGTCCAATGTAGATCAAATAATTAAGGAGGTTAACAAACTGCACGGACCAAAACCCGAAAACCAGCATTATGCAATAAACACTTATGAAATTATACGATGCTTCACATAAGTAAAAGTCCGATTTTCCACAAAAACCAAGTCCGGTGCAACGCACGGGTATGAACGCCTCGTATGTTGAAAGTTTGAATCCTCACTTGTCTTTTTAAAATTTGTCTATCAATAAAAAAACAAGATATAAAGTTTTCACCTAAGGTAGGTGCATTTGATTCCAAAACAACCGCCGAGTATTTACTTTTCTATAACGACCAAAGATTCAAAGTAAACATCATAAATAAATATCGTAAAGATAAATCAACATAAAGTTTAATGTCACAAAGTAGTGCGTATGCCGTTGGGACACCCTTTACTAAGTAGTCATAACGACAATGATTAGGAGAAAGTACCTTCAATTGGAAGTTAAAGAGGCCTGAAACGATAGTACACTTTGCGCAATTAAAGTTGCACACTAGTGTTTGGTATGGCGTCAATTATTAAATGCATGGTGATTGAATAAGACATGTACCCAACTACTAAAACAAGTGGTAAAAGTGACAAAGTATATGTTCCACTTTTCTTGTTCACCAAGACAAATAAAGAGAACATAAATAACCAAGGCTAAGTAACAAAGTATATTATTGAACGATGACTAAAAGGTCGAACTAAGGCATCAGAAAAAGTGTACTATGACTAAAATGTCGAACTAAATATAATAAACAAGGCTAAGTAAACTATGATTGGGTTGGTGTTCAGGACAATACCGTTGCTCTTGTTTAGTCCTATATTTTTTTCTTAAATTATCTTTGTGGCTCGTGTTGTTGCGGAGCCTTGAGATATGCGGTGTGAGATGCTTCTCAATCAAGGCGTTATAAGTTAAGTCCTAACTGACAAAGTGTGTGATACATTTATAAAAGATAGCATATGTTTGTAGTTTGCATTTCTAGATAAAAAGATTTACAAAAGGTGTGAATTGGCAGTAACACTCTAACTTCGGGTTCTTTTTGACATTGGTCATTATCCACCTCACAAGAAATAGATCCGGCAACTCTCCTGGCACAGTGAGGAACCAACTGGAGTAGGCACGAGCCGAGACTCAAACCCTTGACCTTTTATCCACAAAATCTCTACAATAGGGTGTAGGCTAATAAATTTTTCGAAAGTGGGTACCAACTGAGCCAATGCCCTTTGATTTCTAGATGAAAAGATAATAAAGTAACTTAAAAAAAGGGCCGGTATCTACTGAAACACTAGAGATGGATCAAATGAGAAACGAGTTAATTTTTTCTGATTTACAAAAGACATCATCACATTGCAAAGCGTCAAATCTCTAACACATGTGCACACACCATATTTTTCGGTACGTTTCATACCATGTGTTTCAGATGCTTGTCGCATGTTGTACATTTATCACATCATTGTGTAATTAAACATGAGCCTTTAATGAGGTTTGGTTAGTTACGAGAAACTTTTTTGATCTTTCATTTTGCTCCCAAAATGTTACAGTAGTTTCTTAATGTTAATTTCGCATGATTTCTTCATTATATCAGAACTGAAACATAGGTACACTAGTAGTTGATGATTAAGTATTGCTATATTAACGTGTTAAGTTAAATGTTAAAATTTCATTTAGTATCTGATTTAAAGGTGTTGTCATATCAAAAGGTAGTGCAATTAAAGCTTCAAAAATGGCATGTGTTTGACTGTTAGCTCTGAAATTTCTTGCCAAATTGGAAGTGGTGTTGTTATTATGATCAAACCGAATTATAGACCAAGGATTATGCCGTGGTGAAATAACTGAAGTTTGGAAATAGACTATAGTAAAAAGGAAATCGAAGCATTCTGTTTAGGATACTCAGGGAAATCAATCCTCTTTTTACTCTGACGTTGTGGCAGTGGCATAACTAGTATTTTTGTGGCCGTTTCCGGGCTTTTCCCTGGTCGTCTCAATATGTTCACTCAATTAGATTTTAACCCTCGTCTCTTGCGAGACTTTAAAGACACCTTAATACTAGAGCTTGTTTGAAAATAGAATTTAGTAAGCAGGTGAACTGTCGTGATTAAGGGTCCGTTTGGTATCCATATATAACTTTAGGATTTTGACATCAAAGTAAAATTCAACGTTTGGTATGTGGACTTAGGATTTGAAATTAGGACTTAACCCAAAAATCATACCATCCGCAAAAGTCTACCTCATAGCCAGGACTAGAAATTTTTTGACAGTTTTTCTTTTTTATGTGGGCCCACTTCCACTATCCCTCTCACAACTTTTTTCTTTTAATCATTTTAAAAAGAGCAATGTTAGATCCACAAAATTCTTACAAAAATATATCCACAAAATGATTTGTCAATTAAGCGTGGAGGGTAAAAAGGTAAAATGAAAGATTATGAAGCAATGTGATTAGACCAAAGTCATTGCCAAGTCATTATGTGGATTATTTTTTGTAAACTCTTTGTGAGTGTAGCATTTCTCTTTTAAAAAATGTATAGCATTTATGATTTGCATATTTATTTATAAGCACAATTATTTTATTATATATTTTTACCTTTATTTTTTTTATATAAAATTCAAATCCAAATCCAAATCCTACTCCTAAACCCATGTATAAACCAAACGGGTAGTAAGCTTCTTGTCAATAATGGAAGATAATTTCAAACCTTGCGACTTATTGAGTTGTCAATTGCCAAATAGGTTCACTAATAGTTTAGTATAGAGGTTGGATGTTTTCCCGTTGCCTTGGTTGCACCGTATCCTTTTTTTTTTATCCCTCGGTTTCATTTTTCAATCTTTTTGCGAGGAAGAGAATTTGAAGCGCCATTATAGGAAACACCGCTTCGGGTAGTGATGCTTTCACATCACCTTTCGGTGTTAGCAATGGTGATTGCTTGAAGTGAACCCGAACTGAAAGTAGAAGCGGTATTACTATTCACGAATTTGGTGATCAGGTCCGTTATATTTGCCATTTGATTATGCATATTTTGCATAACCGCGTCATTAGCTTTGACGTAGTTATCAAAATCGGACTTAAACACACCTGGTGCTGGAGGAACTGGAGCGGGAGCTTGGTAAGGTGGAGCTTGAAAAGTTGGGGGTTGATTAATCTGGGTTGGGTAAACTTGTCCTTGATTGAAATTATTACCCCGATTTTGGTTAAAATTGTTCCCCCGATTTTGGTTGAAATTGATCCCCTAATTTTGGTTGTTTTGATGGTTTTGCACAGGAGGAAAACCGAAAGGTCGAATTTGGTTTGCAACCAATCGGTAACTGGCATTCCCTTGGCTGTAGTTAACTGCGGTGGCTTGTGACACGTACTCTTGAATATTGTCACAATAAACGTTGCCATCAGTGGCTGGACAATTTTGGTAAGAATGACCACCCCCGCAAGTTACACAACTTTGCTCGACCGCTTTTATGGGAGCGGGAGCTGGAGTTTGGTTTTTCTTATCGAGAATCAATGCTCTAACCATATCTTTAAGTTCAGAAACATCGGAAGAAACTGCTGGGGTAGAAGAGCTCATACTCAATTTGGCAATGACTGCCTTGCTTTGTGATTGTCGAACTTTGGACTTGCTCTCGATGATTTTAAGGCATTCTCGAGGCATTTTATCCAAAAAGTGACCACTCGCAGCGGAGTTCAATGAATCTTGATCATCGATTAGGCAGTATAGAATGAATCGAGTGATGCAATTCGAAACCCATATGCGGGGCAAACCCCTAAGAAGATCATATGAATCGGTCCCATCCTCGTAAATGTTTCATCAAATTTTTTGTTGAAATCTCAAGATATTCATTTCGAATTTGTTGTTTTAGAGGGAGGAAAATTTGGTAATGAATTTCGAAACAGATCACCTTGTAAGAATCGATTGAGGGGTTCTTTTTCAAGCCAAATCTGGCGCCTCCTCGAGGGGAAACATGGGAAAAGCATAAGCTTAAACCGACGTACTCGGGACGTCAGAAATCATCATAGAAGAAGATCTTGTTGAAAGTATCGGATGTGAGCATTTGGTCTTCTTTACATTCCAAACATTGCTTGTTTTGAACAAATTAAGTAGACCATGCTTGATCTCAAAATTGTTCGCGGTAAATTCGGGAACAACGATCGCATCCTCGTAACCCTCGGTGGGTGCTTCGAGTAATTGCGTCATAGTACGATTATCGGCCATCGTAACTATGGGATGATTGAAAGTTTCAGCTTGATTGTTTAATTGGTTTCTCGGATTGGGGGATTCAACATTAGTTTTGTCGGCTGTTGTTGTCGACGTTTACGGGCTTGAGAACGAGTGCGCATGCACAAAATAGGAATATAAAAAGAATTTTTTTTTTCAATAATCTATTCACAATTTGTTTTAACGGACAACGAGATAGGACAACTTTAACCAAATAATCGACTTACTTCACGGTAGCTCTTAAAAAGATAAACGCACAGGTGAGCGGAGGAGAAGGTAAGCACGGTACTTTTAAGAACCTTTCTCCTTTAGGGTCGTAGTTCCTTGGAACAACCCGCCTTATACCCACTTTATAGCTTGTTTAACTTTTCAAGGTGAGCCGTACCTCGTAAGTGACACAAATGACAAGTTTTTGAATCTTTTGTTCGGGAACTTATTGGTGGATAATACTTCAATGGAAAGTATTATACGTTGGTGTTCTTTTACCAACTTGGTGAATTTATTTATTATTTCTTTTTATGGATTTTTTTTCTTTTTTTTGGTTTTATATGATAATTATACTAATAAAAGAAAATGAAAAATATTTTTGTATTTTTTTATATTTTTATAAAAATAGAAGAAATATTCACAAATTCAAACACAAATTGTCAAACGTTACGATAATCGTTTCACAGCCTCCCCGGCAGCGGCACCAAAAATTGATTCGTCAATTACTATATATATAATATATGAGCAAACAATCAACCAATTACCCTTAGCCAAGGATTGGTCAAGTATTCACAAATTAAAATATATATGTTTCCGGAAGTATGATTCCCGGGTCGTATGTCCCAACGAGGTGTGCAATTTGAGAATCGTATGACGAGTTGATAATTGATGCTTGAATGGAACGATGATTGATTGGATTTTTCTATTACTATGATTAAAAATGCAAAAACGAATAAATTAAACCTAAAAACGAAAGCTATAACGCTTAAATCCTAAAATGGAACGTAAAACGAGGGTCAAAAACCTAAATTTTGCAATTTTAACCCTAGAACAATTTTTAAACTAAAAATAGATTCTACTTGACTAAAAACGAAGTTTAAAAAAACTAGACTAAAAACGGAGTTCGTTTGGACCAAAAACGAGTCAAAAGAAAAACGGGAACGAATCCCGTTCTTTAAAAAATGAAAATTTGGAAAAATGATCCTACGGGGAAACAAATATTTTTCCTAGAAACTATATGACAAAAGAAAATTTTTTAAAAAAAGTTTATATTTTTCTGATTAATATTTTAATTTTTATGATTTTTTAAAGTTTTAAAAGAAAATAAATTATAAAAAATACTAAAAGTTTATAAAAAAATCTGAAAAATTTACGAAAAATAGTTAAAGATGCTCAGATCCTATGAAAAATGAAAAAGCTTACATGGGTTGTGGGCTATGGGGCCAAAAAGCCCTCTTATATTTGATTTGGAAATCCTCTACCGAATGAGCTATTGTAGCACAGCGGTAGAGGTGTTCGGTAAAATGTGTGGGATTGAGGGTCGAAGTCTCAGGTTCGAGCCCTTGGCTCACTTGGGGCTTCCCCTCTCCCATACATATTTTAACTTCATTTTTTATAACTTTTTTGAAAAGCAAAAAAATAAGCAAATTTAAAAAAGACAAAATTTTTATTTTTCAAAAATAAGCACGAAATAAGCTAAAAAAGATAGACTTACCCTTTTTATACACTAAGTTATAAATAAGCTAAGTGATAAGGCTTAATGGACTAAATAAGCACACAATTAACAAATAAGCTAAGGACCTAATTATACTAACCTAATGAGCTAAAAGAACAAAAATAAACACAAAGACGTACAAAATAAGCAACAAAAAGGACTGGATGAGAAAGGACCAAACGTCGTTCAAAACAACATTGGGACACAATAGGGCTTATTTTAAGTCCAAAATAGATCCCTGTGAAAATGGGCCCACAGCAAGAAGTATGGCCAAAAAGCCACCAATAAGCTGCAAAGCTTTTGGAGCTTTGAAACACAATAATGCCTGAAGGTCTTAAAAAAAGCGCTGCTTGTCCTTTTTAAAACAAACTCAATTTTTCAAGGAAAGTGGGGTTGACTGATGGCTTAATTTTAAGCCATCAAATAAGCTCGAAATTAAAATCCAACCCCAAACAGATCAAGTACTACTTGGCATGAGCTTATGCTCGAATTTTGAGCATCTAAAAGGTGCTTTCACTTGCTGAAAATTTGAAAGGTAAATTGGACTTTTAAGCTTAAAATGACTTGCCCCTTTTTGGATAGAAATTTAACCAAACTTGAACCACAGCCTATGGCTTTTAACCAATCCAATTGGCATTTGAAAAGTGTACAAAAAGTGAGTCCAAGGTCACCCTCTAACAACTTAACAACAATAAGCTGTCTCAACACCACTTCTTGTCACAGTTTGCATACATACTTTTTAGAAAACTAAAAAAAACATTAACTGACTTTAATCCCTAAAAACTTTGTTTAAACTGACTCACAAATGAATTTATAGACTGACCCAAAGATAACTAGTGGTCTTGACCTAATTCTACCCATTTTAACCCTTAATCCAAACACCCCTTTAAACTTTATTTTCTCTTTTTAAAACTGATTTAAAAGGTTCTAGGCCCAAATTTCTCAAAACAGATTATTAGGTAACCACAATAAGAGAAAATAAGCAGAAATTTCACACAATTAAGCACTAAGAATAAGCTCAAACTAAATAAGCAAAAGTGAGCTTATTTTGGACAGATTTACTCTAAATCCTAACTAAATGATCTAATACTATCAAAGCAAGCATAATAAGCATACATTATCATATTTAAACAGAAATAAGCCCTAGTAAGCTATACCACAATGAGATAAGCCAAAAATGTAAAAATGAGAAGAAAAATGCTCACATAAGGTCCAATGCTTATGGCAGTAGGATTAAGCTTCCAAAAGCTTAAATTATCACCTAATAAGCCCTCCCATGAGCACTAACCCAAACTTCCCCCATGACTGCCATGCTCTAACTTTTTTGCTTATTTGACTTTTTAAGTCAAACTTTGACTTAAAGACTTAAATGATGAATAAGCTATGAATTAGCTTACTTCACTTAAGTTCTCTCAGTTTATACAATAATTTGAACCTTTTTGACTCACTTTCCACAATGAACAATGAGAAATCCAACACGAAATTCAATAATGTCAAATACTTTAAATTTTCATTAACTCAAAGAGATTACAACTATGAAAGTTAAGATTACATAAAAATTTATAAGCTGAGATTAAAAGTACTAGAAAGTAAAAAAATGAAAGATAAAAAAAGACTGACTTTTATGGCTTCCAAGGGGTGGGTATTTATACCCGAACCCCAAAATCTTCAATTCTTTGTTGTGTGCTTCTTCTCTGAGACACAAAGCACATTTTGTGTTTGTTGTGTGAGTGTAATGCTCAAAACTCATCCTTGGCCATCAGATTCAAATCTTGTGCTTTCTCTTGGACAATCATAGCCGTTGGGTTGCCCTAGAAATTGATGGGATTGCCAACTTGGCAAGGGGCTTAGGGCTGGGGTTTAGTGAGATCGGGATTAGTCTTTGACCATGGGTTTAGAGGGTGTTGCAAGGGTAAAGAGGGTGAGAAAACTCGTGACTTGGGGTGGGTTTTGTTTTGGCCGGGAATTTTAGTTGGAAAAGCAGGGTAAAGTTTATGTGGTTGGCAATAATGGTCCCTCATCCTTATAACTTCATTTTCAAAATTCGTCCTTTAGGTGTTACAAGTTTGAGGGTTTGGCAAGAAAGCCCCTTGAGAGTTATACGTCCAATTGCAAAATCAGTCCTTGTGGTGTTACAACTTTAAGGGGTTGGCAGACTTACCCCCTTAAGTTGCATTTTCTTTAAATTGCATTTTCAACCCTCGTCATTTATCCTTGCAATACAATCTTTGAGGTTTGGCAATTTAGGTCCCTCAAGTTAGTATTTTCTGATTCAGCTTCTTGAAGTTGACTTGACTTTGTCGGGGTTGACTTTAACTTTGACTATTTGACTTTTCTGTTGACTTTTTGTCTTGGTTGACTTTTTTGGCTTCGTCTTTTCACACTTTTCCATTCCGTGCTCAGTTTTGTCGTTTTTGCCTTTGTTTTCTTCTATTGTGGATACCGTTTCCTGCACAATACAAATGCAAAACATACAAATACAGTGTATTTTTGGTACGTTTTTAGTCATTTAAGTCCGTTTTTAATGGAAAAAGGTATGTGTAATTAAGCACATACCATAAATCTTTAAAGTCTTTTATCTCTTTATGTTTTTGTAGAGTTTTGTATGAATTATTACTGTTATTCATGTCATTAAAAGTTTTTGTTGTTAAGTATAATTAGTACTGCTTGTTATACTTAATACTGCTGAGTTATTACTGTTAGTTATACTTAATACTGTTAGGTATAATTAATACTGTGATAATTGTGAAAATTACTATGGCTTGTGTTTTCTTGGTTTTCGGACTAACATTTTGTAGGAAAAGCAAAGAAAAGTGTTAAATTGATGATGGAAAAGATGTTTTGAATGGAATTGGAGTTAATATTGGTGACTCAAAGTTAATGCTGCTAGGCATAACTTACATATACAGGTTACTTACTGCTGGGGTGAAAGTTATTTATGGTGATGGTTATTTCATAAATACGATCGATTACATGGTTTCTAATCGATCCTTTAATTAATTTCACTCTTTCAAATACTCTCTAACTACAAACCTTAACTCAATTTTATCATCCATTATCAAAACCCAACATCAATGACGACTCTAAAGTTTGCTGATACTCATAGTATGGTCGCATTTTTGTCTAAACCCACAGAAAGTGATGGATTTGAACAAATTGTAGATTTTTTGAATTCACACCCTATACGGTATGCACTAACCAAGAATCCTACTATATACATTTCTTACATCGAACAGTTCTGGTCTACTGTCGTGGCTAAAACTACAGTGGGAATTGTACAGTTTACAGCCCCAGTAGATGGCAAGAAGATAATCTTCACTGAATCAACCGTTAGAAGAGATCTTCAACTAGAAGATGAGGAAGGTGTTGATTGTTTACCAAATTCTACCATTTTTGAACAACTTACACTGATGGGGTATGAGAAAATTTCACAGAAGCTAACTTTCTATAAACTATTCTTTTCCCTACAATGGAAATTTTTGATTCATATGATTTTACAATGTCTAAGTCCAAAGACTACTGCCTGGAATGAATTTAGTAGTACTATGGCATCTGCCATTATCTGCTTAGCTACAAATCAGAAATTTAATTTTTCAAAATTCATTTTTGGAAGTATGGTTAGAAACTTGGATAATGTGTCTGGCAAATTTTTGATGTATCCAAAGTTTGTGCAAGTATTTTTGGATCAACAACTTGATGGGATGCCAACTCACAAGAGAATTTACATTGCACCCTCTCACACTAAAAAGATATCTTGAAATATAAGAAGGGTAGGCAAATGTTTTTCTGGTAGGGTAACACCTTTATTTCCAACAATGGTGGTACAAAACCAATCACAAATGGGTGAAGGTTTAGCAATTCCAACTGATCCCCATCACACACTCACCTTTATTCAACCATCTTCTCAACCTCAAAAGACACAAAAACCTAGGAAGCCTAAGAGAAAGGACACTTAGGTACCTCAGTCTAGTGATCCTAGTGAAAATGTTGCAGATGAGGCTGTCCATAAGGAGTTGGGTGACAGTTTGGTGAGGGCTGTCACTATTGCTTCTAGCTTAGAAGCAGAGCAGGACAGTGGTAATATCAATAAGACCCAATCCAAGGCAACACCTAATGAATCTAGTTCCCTAGGAACTACTTCAGGTGGTGGTCCCAGGTGCCAAGAAACCATGGGGGATACTACTACTCAAACTAGATTTGAGAGTGTATCTAAACATTCTAATGATTCACTGCTCGCAAGAGGTAACACACTTTGAAGTGATGAGGATAGACTTAAACTTGAATGAATTATTATGGTGCGAACTAATTACCACTTATACAAAAAAGTTCTTGATTTCGAGAAGACAAAGACCACTCAAGATAATGAGATTGCTAGTTTGAAAAGGAGGGTCAAGAAGCTTGAAAAAAAAAAATTAGGCGAAGCACCATAGGCTAAAGAGATTATACAAGTTGGTTGGAACTTCTATGGGGGGGGGGGGGGGGGGGGGGGGGGGGGGGGGGGGGGGGGGGGGGGTGGGTGGGGGGGGTAAATCCTTTTTTGGTGATGCAGAAATTTTGGGTAGATATAGCATCCAAACAGGGGAGGATTGATGCTATTGATGCAGATGAAGAAATTACCTTGGTTAGTGTTCAAAATGTAGATGAAGAGATGTTTGATGTGAATGTTTTAGATGGTGAAGAGGTGTTTGTTGCAGAACAAGAAGTTACTGCTAATAAGGAAAATGATGAAGTTAATGTTGTTAAAGAAGTAGTTGAAGTTATTAGTGTTGTTGGTAATGTAGTTAGTACTGCTGGTGTTGCAACAACTATTAGTGCTGCTACAACAACTACTGATGATGATGGTGATATTACTTTGGCTCAAGCACTTATAGAAATGAAGAGTACAAAACCCAAGGTGAAAGGGGTTGTTATACAAGAGCTGGGTGAATCTACAACAACAATATCTTCACAACTATCTTCACAACAATCACATGACAAAGGTAAAGGGATAATGATAGAACTTGTGAAGCCTATGAAGAAGAAAGATCAAATCAGTTTTGATGAAGAAACTGCCAAAAAGTTACAAGCTGAATTTGATGAAGAAGAAAGACTTGCAAGAGAGAAAGCTGAAAAAGAAAAAGAAGCCAATATTGCCTTGATTGAAACATGGGATGATATACAAGCAAAGATTAATGCTGATCATCAATTGGCTGAAAGATTGCAAGCACAAGAACAAGAAGAGTTGTTTGTTGAAGAAAAGGCTACATTATTTCGACAACTCTTAGAGAAAAGAAGAAAGCATTTTGCAGCTAAAAGAGCATAAGAGAAAAGAAACAAACCACCAACAAAAGCTCAACAGAGACAGATAATGTGTACTTACCTAAAGAACATGGAAGGATACAAGCTCAAAGATTTGAAGTCAAAAGGGTTTGATTTTATCCAAGAAATGTTTAGAGCATTCAAAAGGGTAAATACATTTGAAGACTTTAGAACATTTGGTGGAAGGCAGGAAAAGAGAACAGAAACAGAGCTGTACAAGCTAAAGCAAAGAAGCAAAAGGTGGAAGATGACAAAGAAACAGCAGAGCTTAAACAGTGTTTGGAAATCATTCTAGATAAAGAAGAGGTAACAATTGATGTTATACCTTTAGCTGTTAAGTCTCCAAGTATTGTTGGCTGAAATAAAATGTCTAGATCAATTATTTATTTATAACACTATATAAATAAATTTTGTAACAATTAATTTTATAAATTAACCAACACTTGTAATATACCAAATATTCTAACATATTTTAAACATCTTTTCACCATGAATATGTATGTTCTTGATTATGTATAAACTTTTTTATTTTATAAACTTTATAAAATAATAACTAAATGGTGATTTAACAATATAATAAATATGTATGTATAAAAATAATTGAAATGAAAGTATGAGAAATGATTATAAACCTTGTATGAATGAAAGTAGAAGTGAACACAAACTTAAACCCTAATTCTTCAACCCAAAATCCTTTTATAAAACCCTAATTCTTCTTTGAAAACCCTAATTTCCTTTCTTGCTAAACCATTGATTTTACTTGCAAAACCACTTGATACACCTTAGATATCAACCCTAAACCAATCTTGTATGCTTGAAATCTTATAGAATGAAAACTATGAATTGTTTTTGGTACTCTGTTTGAGCCGTGAGCTAAGATAATGAAACAAGAGAGATTCTTATCTGTTGGGATTAAAAGTCTTCTTGATGTTGTTTGAATTACTGCTACTCATGTTTGTGTTAATACTGCTTAATTGGATTTAGTGCTGCTCATGAACTTCAAAGAAAATATGCTAAGTAGTTACTACTGCTAGTATAAAGTTACTACTGCTAGAGAATATTAGTACTGTTAGTGAAAATATGCTAAGTGGTTACAACTGCTAGTACAAATTTACTACTGCTAGTACAAAGTTAGTACTGCTCAAGGTTAAGACTGCTCAGAGATAAGTTAATGCTGCTAAGTTTAATAAGTTAGTACTGTTTGTTGTTAGTACTGCTTATATGATATGTATTAAGTTATTTGTTTATAGAAAAGATTATGGATACTTAGAAAAGTATTGTAAGCTGACTAGGACTCTTTGGTGTATAAAAGGAGGTCCTAGGGCATAGAGTTTAACATAATACAATATACATTAGACGTATAATTCATAGCTTCAAGGTCTTTGTAACCCTAATACTTTGAGAGTATTCGTATTATTATATTGGAGCTTATTTGTTGAATTGTATGTTCTTTGAATTAGTGTCTCATTGATAATTCTTCTAAATATTAAAGATTAGATTCCGCATAATCTTTAATACATTCAAACAAAGTTTCTACTATAGTTGTGTTAGATGTATCTAATATAACTAAACCTTAAACAAGCTTAAAGAATTCGATCTATTGAAGTGGGATCAACAAGTGGTATCAGAGCTTGTTGAGAAGCTGTGAATAAGAAGAACCTATTTTTGCTAAAAGATATGGATCAAGATTCTGCACACATGGTGGCTGCATCCAAAGTTCTCATGCTCAAACCTGGTGAGTATAAGATATGGAGGATGAGGATTGAACAATATATCCAGATGATAGACTATGCACTGTGGGAAGTCATAGAGAATGGTGCAACCTTTCCAAAAACAAAAATTGTGGAAGGAGTTATGACAGAGATGCCTATTACAACTGCTAATTTAAAGAAGGCGACTTCGTTGATCTACAGTTGAACGACATTGAAGACATGCTTTTTCTTGTGGTTCAACACTTTATTCCAAACTCGACAGAAGTGACATTTCTTGACTTGAATTGTGGCCCTACGCATGTCCCACAAGAAGTCCTTATCATCAAACGTCAAGTCGAGGATCTCCAGCTTGGTGTAGAGAGTTACCAAAAGAAACTTAATATCACTGAACCTCAGAAGACCTTTATCGGAATCGAATTCAAAGAACTCTACACTCCATCATACAAACTACCAAGGGCAATCTATAAAGACTTGAATAAACATAAAAGAGTGATGCAGGCTGATGAGTTGTACAAGTTCTTGGACGAGACACTCAAGACTGTTCGCGATGAGCTTCATCACAGAATACTCAATTTTCGTTTAAGATACAATAAGAAGATGTCTAGGAGAAAGTGGACGGCTATAGACAAAAGGAATTCGGGGCTTATGGTCAAACTTATTGATAAGAAGATGCGAGAAAGACGAATCAAACACTATATATACTTGCTCGGGAACTCGAGATGGACTACAGACTGATGACACGAA